>CM068743.1:35454925-35678416 GCA_035084275.1 Hydrolagus colliei | reverse complement strand
TCCCCCCACTCTCCCCCCCCCCCCCCCACCCCCCACCCTCACTCTCCCCCCCCCCCCCCCCCCCCCCCCCTCCCCTCCCCCCCCCCCACACACACACACACATTGCTCTCACTCCCCAGGAACACACAGGGCAGTCGGGCAGTGTGTGAGCAGGGGTATCACAGCGGATCAGTGACAATAATAATCCCAACGTTTGACACAGCGGCTCAATCACGTCACTGAGACGCCTCAAAGTGCTTCCACAGCAAACACTGTAAAGTGGAGTGACTGTGCATTTTGCATGTGTGACTGTGCTTGTGTGTGTGTGTGGGGCAGGGGGGCTGGTACTATGAGTGGGAGGACTGTATATGTGTATGGGGAGAGAGTGTGCGGAGAGTGTGTCAGCGCCTGAGGACGTCCTCCTGACGCGAAAGGCGCTATACAAGTGTGATTTTGTTGTTGTCTGTGTGTGTATGGAGAGAGGGAGTGTGTGTGTGTAAAGGGGGACTGTGTATAAGGGTGGGGGTGGGGGGCAGTGCGTGTGTGAGGGGAGTGTTTGTGTGTGGGAAATCGAAGAGTGTGTATGAGGGGAGTGTGTGTGTATGTGTGTGGGAGGGAGAGCATGTGTGTATGAGAGGGGAAATGTATGTGTGTGTGTGTGTGTGGCGGGGGAGTGTGTATATGTGTGGGGAGTGTGTATATGTGAGGGGAGTGTATCTGTGTGGCTTGTTTTGCTGGCAATGTGCTGAATTATTAAAGTTGGGCAGAATTAATCCTGTGAGTTATACTTCAGTCAATCCAATTGTAAAAGTATAAAACATTATTCGTTGATATATTTTTTTGAAGGGTCTGTATGAAGCGCGCTATATAAATACAAGGATTATTAATACTTTTACGTTTATTATAAGTGACAACAGCAATTTGTTACCTATCATAATTATAATACTTGATATAGCGCCTTATCGCGTCTTCAAGACGTCTCAAACCGCTTCAGATAATCTGAACTCTGCAGCCCATGTACTATCCCGTACCCGCCTCCGTGACCACATAACCCCCACCCTCGCCCGTCTCCACTGGCTCCCCATCCTCCAGAGGATCGAGTTCAAGATCCTCGTCCTCACCTACAAGGCCTCACACGGCCTTGCCCCGCCCTACTTAACCGATCTACTCTCCCCCTACACGCCCACCCGGACCCTCCGTTCAGCAGGACTTGGCCTGCTCCAAGCCCCCCGCCCGAACCGCCCCACCATCGGAGGCCGGGCCTTCAGTTTCTCCGCTCCCACACTATGGAATGCCATCCCTCAATCCCTCCGTTTCGTTTCTTCCCTTTCCTCTTTCAAGGCCGGTTTGAAGACTTTCCTCTTCGATCGTGCCTTTTGTTCCACCCCGAACTCTTTTACCCCCCTTTCGTGTTTCACCCCTTCCCAAACACTCCCCTCCCAGCTCGGGTCACACGCCTCCTGTGCAGCGCCTTGGGACGTCCTCCCGACGTGAAAGGCGCTCTATAAATGTAATTTGTTGTTGTTGTTGTTGTTGCTGTGAAGTGTAGTGACTGTATATTTACTGAGTGAAACGCAGCAGCCAATTGCACCCAGTATTAATTTACAACGACTTACTATTTATTATTAATACCACTTGCTGCTTATTATTGATAATCTTTGTGTTTGCTACTGCGCCCTTCACTTCAGCGACGGCGTCTCAGAGCGCTTCACAGAGCGTTTTGCCGTGTAAAATGTCGTGAACCTGTATCGAGGGGGAATTCAAATAAAATACACGACTGTTTGTGGCGGCAGAGTGGCTGAAGGCTCGCCCGCTGATGGTGGGGCGTGTGGGTCGTGGGACGTGAAGCAGACCAGAGCCCATTGAGCGGAGGGAGCGGGCGGTTTGGTATAGGGGAGGGTTAGGAGGTCGTAGAGGTGGGATGGGAGGGCGAGACCGTGGAGGGCTGTGAAGGTGAGGATCAAGTTTCTTGAATGGATTCCTTTGTATGATGGGGAGCCAATGGAACCGGGCGAGGTTGGGGGAGATGGGGTCATGGAGCCTGGGGCAGTGGAGGACAGAATGGCAGAGTTCTGGATGATTTGCAGCCTGCGGAGGGAGGAGTTGGGTTGGCCGACAAGCAAGGAGTTTGAGTAGCACACGCCTGGATATTATCAATGGGTGTAGGAGAGTTTCAGTGGCCGGCAGACTCTGTACAAACGTTGACTCGCTTTCCTTTCTTCATGGATGCTGCCTGACCTGTTGAGTTTCCTCAGCAACTTCTGTTTTTGTTTCTGTGAAATATTTGTTTCAGGATGTGGCAGTTTCTGAACTGCTTATTTTATTTTTCTCCTTTCCCAACACCTTCCTTATTTCTGACCCAAGGTTTATTCCGAGGAATCCTTTTCAGACCTTACGTTTGACATGAAGGACACTGTGTGGGTTGTTCCACGTTTGCAATCCTAAAGTCCGTATCAAAACTGGCTCGAAAAGTACTTCAGGGAAAAATCATTAACCAAACAAAAATATTTATACGGTGTCTTATTCTCCGGCCTTGAGATGCCGCAAAGCTCTTAACAGGATCACGCTGTAAAGTGGAGAGATTGTATATTTTGCGGGCGAAACGCGGCAGCCAATCACACACAGCGATGTCCCACAAACAGCTGCGGGTTGAGTGCACGGATTTTTAAAAAAAAAACTTGAAGGGGTTAATTGCTACCCCGGGAAAGTGATCCACCAATCGTGGAACAAGTTCCTACTTACTGCTGGGTAAACAGAGGCGTGGGGAGTAAGGAAACTTGCCCAAGGTTTCGTCCTGCCACGGAATCGAACCTGGATCCTCTCGCTTGCAAGGCGAACGCTCTAACCACCACATCGCCCTCCCCCAGTCACCTTAGACTGTTTGAGTTCAAGTCCCGACGTGGGAGGGATTGAACCCACAACCCTCTGACTCAGAGGCGAGAGAGAGAGCCAGGCTAACCAACGCAGTTTACATTTAAATAGCGCCTTTCACGCTGGTTTAACTAACAAGTGAAGTTGTGTGGCCCTGTAGCTCAGTGGTTAGATCCCTTTCAAACGAGAGACATGGGTTTGATTTCAGGCAGATCAGGGCGAGACCCTGGGCAAGTTTCCTTATTCCACACTCCTGATAATAATCCTTTGAGGGGAAAAAAAATAAATTGGTCGACTGGTTGTGCGCAATTGGCTGCCGCATTTCACTCACAAATATACAGTCGATTTGCTTGACACTAATATACAGTCAGTTCACTTTACAGCATATTCTGTGAAGCGGTTTGAGACGTCTCCAAGATGTGAAAAGCGCTATATCAAATGCAAGGATTATTACTATTTTGAAGTGCCTGGGTTCGCTTTGATGGTCAGTCAATAGCTTGGCAGGGTGCGCTGGGTCAGGCATTGGTGCTGAAAGACACTAGTCTTGCAGGAAAGTGCGCTAGAAATCAGAGGCACAGAGCTTCGGGTGAGCGGTTCAGCTGAGGTGCCATCTGTGCCTAGAGAGAAGGGAGTTTCTCTCTCCTGCCTGGTCCTGTGAAGTGCTTTGAGACGTCGGGAAGACATGATAGGCTGCCATGTCAAATGCAAGGCTTGTTATTTTTAATCACATCAGGTTTCTGTTAATGTGGAGCTTTATCACGTCGTTGAGACGTCTCAAAGCGCTTCACAGAATATATTGCGAAGTGATTCAACTGTATATTGTGTGAACAAAATGTAGTGTAGACAGACATATATATTACATATATAACAATATATCCACGACTGTTTGTGGGACACTGCTGTGCGCAATTGGCTGCCGCATTTCACCCACAAAATATACAGCCGATTCACTTTACAATACAATAAATATAATAATCCTTGCATTTGATATAACACTTTTCACATCTTCTAGACGTCTCAAAGCGCTTCACAGAATATACCATAAAAGACTGTCTATTTGTGGGCGAAACATGGCAGCCAATTGCATACAGCAGTGTCCCACAAACAGTCATGGATTGAAATGACCGATTTATTATTGTTTTTTTTCTCGAGGAATTATTGTCAGGCGTGTGGAGTAAGGAAACATGCCCAAGGTTTCACCCTGGCCGGGAATCAAACCCAGGAATCTCGCTTGTGAGGCGAGTGCTCTAACCACTGAGCTACAGAACTCCACTGTACATTGTACAAATCGCTTTGAGATGTCTCATCGACGTGCTAATAAGCTGCTGCATCAAACAAATGCGAGGCTTATTATCTTCTGGTGAGGACTAGTTGGGCCATGGATTTTCAGCAGTGGTTGAGTTTCCGCCAGTTTCGCTCGAGCGGCAAGCAAGACAAGAGAACAATGTATCCTTGTGTTGTTCTCTCACCCTGTCCTTGACACAACTCGATAGCTTGGCAGGATGTGCTGGGTCAGGCAATGGTGCTGAAACAAACTTGTCTTGCAGAAAAGTCCCAGGATGTCTCTCCGTTTCCTCAGTGATCATCCTCTTCGACCGTGCCTTCTGCTGCCCTTCCAACTCTCTCCCTCCCCCCTACCCTGCCCCTCTCCCTTGCTCGGGTCCCGACCCGACTGTTCAGCGCCGTGGGACGTCCTCCCGATTCCCTGCCCCCCAGTGACTGGGCTGCCCTTTCAGTTCCTGCTGATGAGCCGGGGCTGGGGGTGTGCCGTCATCAGAAGTGAGAGCTCTGGATATACTGTGGACTTGCTGTCGACTGCATTGAAACCAGGGGATATTACTGCTCGTGATTGACAAAACGCCCCAAGTTCTCATTTGTTGGACGAGCGAGGAACATTGGCAGAGATTGAGTTGCTGTGTGGGAATCCAACCTGATTAACATCCATACAGGTTCACATGCCAGTTATATAAAAAATAATATTCTTCCATTTTATCCAGCGCCTTATCACGTCTTTGAGACGTCCCAAAGCGCTTCACGGAATATACTATCAAGTAGATTGACTGTTCTGCACCTTGGGACATCCTCCCCATGTGAACGGCGCTCTATAAATGTAATTTTGTTGTTGTTGTTGGTATAGTTTGTGGGCGAAATGCGGCAGCCAATTGCGCGCAGCAGCGTCCCACAAACAGTCGTGGATTGATTGACCACCTCGGGCGCAATCCCTTAACAAGAATGGAATGTTCTAACGACTTCCCTACATGAGTACAGCAACACGTAGTTCAGTTTAACTTCTCATGCAAAGAGCAGGACCTCTGGATAATCACTGGACTTTGAGCTCATTATGACTCAGTCCCTTCTCTACTATTCTATCTGCCTCCTCCACCCTTATAATTTTATGGTCCTGTATCAATACAACCTCTGTTCCAATGCACTTCAGGAGCTTCTCAGATTAAACAGATTAAACTGTTTACTCACCTCATGGCTGTTTCCCGGGCACTGCGCGCCAAATTAACCGCCCAGTTCTGCTGCAAAATGGTCAGTAACTACACTACACTTCGCGGGAAATGCTGTGAAATTTAGTGTCTTGGATTCCCGAGGCATTATAATTAGAATGCTCGCCTCTCAAGCGAGAGGACCCGGGTTTGATTCCCAGGGCAGGGTGAAACCTTCAGGAAAGTTTCATTAACTCGTCACTCCTCTGTTTACCCAGCAATAAATAGGAATCCATTTATTAATCATTGGTGGATTGCTTTCCAGTGATAATAAACCATTCGAAACTGAGGGATTGAGGGAGAGAGTTCCAGAGTATCGAGGCGTGGTGGCTGAAGACACTGCCACTGATGATGGAGGGGATGAGGGAGAAGAAAAATAATGTGTCCCATCCCTGCTCCATCCCCAACCTGCTCCCAATTCCCAGCTCGGGTCCAAATCCCTGACTGTCCAGTGCTTTGGGATGTCCTCCTGAGGTGAAAGGCACTGTATAAATGTAGTGTGTTGTTGTTGTTGTTGTTGTTATGGACACAATATCAAATGTGAGGGTTGTTGCTATCTGGATTTTTGAGAATAGGGCGGTAGTTCGTTAGTTAATTACAAATGGAACTTTTCCAAAGCAGTTTAACTGGGCGCGGTTCAGATATAAATATATTGGTATATTTAAGTGCGTAGGCATGGGGACATTTAAGTGTGCAAAAGTGTGCATATGATACGCGCACAGTCACTACACATAGGAGCATGCGTAGATAGATGGGGCGGTTAGTCGATTGGTGCATCAATATCCGGAAGTTATAAAAATATTGAAAAATATATATGATAATAATTTGGTCGCTCAATCCACTCATGGCTGTTTGTGGGACGTTGCTGTGCACCATCTGTAGCTCATTGGTTAGAGCACTCACCGTGCAAGCGGGAGACCTGGGTTCAATTCCAGGCAGGTCAGGGCGAAACCTTGGGCAAGATTCCTTGCTCCACACGCCTGATTGTAACACACGTTCCAGCCACACGTTACTATTGCAACGCATTCCTCGCTGGTCTCCCCGCCACCACAATCCACAAAATCCAGCTAATTCAAAACTCTGCCGCTCGCATACTCACCCGCACCAAGCTTCGCTCCCTCATTACCCCAGTCCTTGCCAGACTTCACTGGCTCCCTGTCCCTGAGAGAATCGACCTCAAGATCCTCACCCTTGTCTTCAAATCCCTCCACACCTCTGCACCCCACTATCTCTCTGATCTCCTCTCCCCCCAACCCAGCACCCGCTACCTTTGCTCCACCGGGTCTGGCCTCCTCCATGTCCCCCAAATCCTCCACTCCACCCTCGGCGGCCGTGCCTTCAGCCATTACGCCCCGAGGCTCTGGAACTCCCTTCCTCACTCCCTTCGCCTCGCCCCCTTTCTTCCCAGTTTCAGGTCACAGCTAAAGACCTTTCTCTTCGACCGCGCCTTTGGTCACCTTTCTCCCCCTTCTCCTGGCTCGTTCCCGGGATCTGCTGTTGTGAAGCGCTCTGAGACGCCGCTCGGCGTGGAGGGCGCTGTATAAATCAAAGTTTTTGTTTTTGATAATAACCCCTCAAAATAAAAATAATAAACTGGTCGTTTCAATCCATGACTGTTTGTGGGACACTGCTGTGCGCAGTCGGCTGCCACGTTTAGCTCACAAAACGATCAGTCGATTCACCTCACAGTATACCCTGTGAAGCGCTTTGGGATGTCTCGAAGACGTGGTAAGGCGCTATATCCAATGCAAGGATTATTATTTTTATAATAATAATTCTGATCATCTCATAATATTATTATCACCACTGTGGAGTGGCCAGGCACTGCTATATAAAGGCAATCTGTTATTATTATACAGCACCTCATCATGTCTTCAAGAAGTCACTAAACTCCTCACAGAATATAGTAATAATAGTCCTTGTATTTGATATATCACTTTTCACGTCTTTTAGACGTCTCAAAGTTCTTGACAGGATACACAACAATGTGAATTGACTATATTTTGTAGGTGAAAAGTGGCAGCCAATTGCACACAGCAGCGTCCCACAAAAAGTCATGGATTGAAATGACCAATTTATTATTATTTTCTTCGACGGATTATTATCAGGGTGTGGACTAAGGAAACTTGCCCAAAGTTAGACAAGTATGCAGTCAATTCACTTTACAGTATATTCCATGGAGCGCTTTGAGACACCTTTGAGCTTGTTTTGGCTGAGTGGGAGCTCTAGGTGTGTGGTGTGGGGGAGATGAGAGGGGAAGGAGAGGCAGAAATTCTCTCTTGGGTCCCCAATCCACCTCATAGCACGGCAAAGCATTATACCATTTTGCTGTAAAGTTTGCAATGGTTCCAAAATGCAGACAATTCTTAATTTGGAAAGTGATTCCTTTAGAAGATGAGGGAAACCGTTTTCAAGATGAGACTGAGTTTAGAAACACCAAGCTATTCGTCATTGTCTAATCTTTTGAGACAGGCTGTGATAAGCCATTTGACAGCTACAGTTCCAAAAGTGGTTATTTCGGTACTGGGTTATCTCAATACTTAAGTTTCCTTACTCCACATGCGTCATGATAATCCCTCAAAAAACAATAATCAAATTGGTCATTGGCCGCTGTGCGTAATTGGCTGCCGCGTTTCGCCCACAAATATGATAATAATAATCCTTGCATTTGGTATAGTGCTTTTCATGTCTTCTAGACGTCTCAAAGCGCGTCACAGAATATACTGTAAAGTGAATTGACTGTATATTTATGGGCGAAATGTGGCAGCCAATTGTGCACAGCAGTGTCCCACAAACAGTTGTGGAAGGTGAATTTTTGGAGGGATTATTATTACCGTAAGCGTGTGGAGTAAGGAAACTTGCCCAGGGTTTCGCCCTGACCTGCCTTGATTTGAATACAGATCGAGTGCTCTAACCACTGAGCTACAGGACTCCAAATATACAGTCAATTCACTTTACAATATATTCTGGGACAGTTTACAGTTATTACACTTTACAATATATTCTGCTTTGAGACACCTAGAAGACATGAAAAGCCCTATATCAAAATGCAAGAATTATTATTACTATTATTTGAAAACGAATGAGAGGATCATGAAATTGATCCGTTCGGTGATTGGGAGCCAGTGGAGACCGGAGGGGATAGGGGGAGAGAGCTGCAGGGCTGTGAGGGAGGCCTCGTAGCCTGAAAGGCCCGCAGCCACCGACGATGGAATGGAGAGGGCGCGAGTGACAATAAGACCCTTTCTGATCGACTGTTGTGTTTCCCCCTCCCCTCCCCACCCCAGGTCTGGAACATGATCCGGATTTATCCTTCATGTTGGAAGGGGGCCCTCTGCAGAAGGTGAAGTCCGCTCGTTGGCAGAAGGAGCGAGTGTACAGGCTACAGGAAGACCTGAGGACCATCCATTACAACAGCCACAGGTTCATCAAGTTCAGGAGGACCTCGCACTGTAAGTGGAAGCTCGGACGGACGTTTTGATGGCGGGCCTCACTTGGGCTGTCCATTGCCGACTTGGCCTCTCTGTCTCCACCCTTGTGACCTCTATCCCACAGTCCCTTCGCCTCGGCTCGCCCACCCCCCACTCCCTTTCCTCCTTCAAGGCCCGTCTCAAGACCCTCTTCTTTGACTGCGCCTTCGGTTGGACTCCTACCCCCCTAACCTCCCTGCCCTCTAACCCCTCTGATCTCAACCCCCAGCTCAGGTTCAAATCCTTGACTGATGTGAAAGGCGCTTTACAGGTCTAATTTGTTGTTGTTGTTAATCTTCTCTGGCAATGATATCCCTCTGCAAGAGAGAGAGAGAGATGTAAGGGAGGGTGAGAGAGAGAGAGAGAGAGAGAGAGCGCATTCTATTCCTGTCACAGAGAAATTCCTAAGTAATAATAACAACAATAATTCTTGCATTTCATATAGAACTTTAGCATGTTGTCAAGATGTCCCGAAACGCTTCACAGCATATACTAGAAAGGCTAGTGAAGACGTTTTTCCTCAATTCAGTGTGAAAAGGCTGACTCCAGTATTATTATTATTATTATTATTATTATTATTATGATTATTATTATTATTGGTTTCCAAACATCAATTACTGGCTGACTTTGTCTAAATTTTTTTTAGTTCTAAGCAACTGGGCCAGGAAACCATTGTGTTTTCACCACTTTCTCTCGGAAGTCGTGTAATTGAAAAGAAACATCTGTCCACCAACAGATACCGTGACCCCTTTCCCTTTGACGTGTTGTTTGTTTTCCGTTCTGTCCCATTCTGTGCCTCTACAGGTCAAAGGTGCGGTTGGGAAAGAGAATGGAGTTCCTCTCTTTCCCAGTGTCCCGACTAACAATCTCTCCCCCGAACTCTACCAACCCCCACCACCCAACCCCCAGATAAAATCAGTCCGTGGCTGCCAGTGGGACCCACAAATTGGCTGCCGTGTTTCATCCATAAGAGAACAAGGACTTGCGTTTATGTAACAATAAATAACAATGATAATATTCCTTGCCGGCAGTGCTGGCAATGACGATGGTAGTTGTATGGCCATCATCTCCAGGACATCACTGTCCTCCTACTCCTCTGGCTCATTCCCCTCATTTGAGCACCTTACCCTCTGCCATCCCTCCAATCTTTCTCTCAAAATCCTCCTCATCATACCATGACCAGCACTGCCTTCCACCACCTCCTCAACATCAACATCATCCGTCTCTGTCACTGCCTCACCACTTAGGCCGCTGAAACCCTTACACACTCGTTTGTCACCTCTAGGCTCGACTATGGCAACTGCCTCCTTGTTGGCCTCCTCAACTGCAAAACTCTGCAGCTCATGTCCCCTCCCACACCAGGCTCCGCGACCCCAACACTCCCACCCTCGCCCGGTTCCACTGCCTTCCCATTCCTCAGAGGATCAAATTCAAGATCCTTGTACTCACGTTCAAAGCCCACCACGGCCCTGCCCCCTTCTACCTCTCTGACTTGCTGACCCCCCTCTCAACCTGTCTGCTCCCTCCGCTCAGCAGGCTCCTGCCTGCTCCATGTCTACCGCCTGACCTGCCCTAAAACAAAATCAACCAAATACACAGTCACTACATGGCATATTCTGTGGAGCGATCAATAATGAGACATCTCAATAATAATAATAATAATAATCCTTGCATTTGATATAGCGCTTTTCACGTCTTCTAGACTTCTCAAAACGCTTCACAGAATAGACTGTGAAGTGAATTGACTGTATATTTGTGGGCGAAATGCGGCAGCCAATTACGCACAACAGCCGGATTGACATGACCCAATTTATTTGGATTTTTTTTTGATGGATTACTATTAGGCTGATGGAGTATGGAAACTTGCCCAAGGTTTCGCCCTGACTTGCTTGGATTCGAAACACGGATCTCATGCTTGTAAGGCGAGTGCTGCAACCACTGAGCTACAGTGTCAAACACAAGATTTATTATTTTGCAACGACAACAACAGCAAAATGTCTCCTGTATAGCGCCATTCACATCAGGAGGATGTCTCAAAGCACTGGACAGTCAGTGTTTCAGACCCGAGCTGGGGTTAGTGAATGGGGAGGAGGGGGGGAACAGAGGTGGGGAAAGGAGTTTAAGAGATTATTATTATTATTATTATAACGTTTCACAATGAAAGGCACGATGTCAAACCTAAAGACTTTTAAAAATTTGCCTTGGGGGAGATGGGATCATGCAGACTTTGCCATTTTAAGCAGATTAAGGTGGGTCCCATGTCTCCCTGCAGACAGATCCAGGGGTGGGGAATCTGTCAGGCTGGACCTGTCTGGTGAGATGTCCAGTGTTAATCTATGTTACTGCACTTTGGGGCAGAAACAATCAAATCCTGCGAGTGAGAGAGAACGAGTGAGAGAGAGAGAGAGAACGAGAGAGAGAGGGGTGGGGTAGTGGAGACAGAGGCAGAATCAGCCAGACAACTTTCAGCAAACCTGGAGAAATTGCCGTGAAGTGACTGTGTTGTCTGTGCCCTGTTCAGGGAGACGTTAAAAATCCTGCGGTGCTATTCGAACAGAGAAGGGAGTTTGTATATCTCTCAGGGCCGGCGCAAGGCTATTTGGTGCCCTAGGCGAGGCTTCAGATGTGCGCCCCCTAGTAACTTCCTAGTAACGTCCCCCCAAATAAAATTTGAGCATTTAACCATATTAACCCGATTGTTAGGTGATTGGGGGGGATGGCTTTTCCGGGGGGGTAATGATCCCTTTATCCAAAAAAAATGGGGTCACTTCAATCCACGACACTGCTGTGCACAATTGCCTGCCGTGTCAACAAGACCGAGGCCCTCCTGATTGGCTCTCGCCGGCGCCTTCACACCCCAGGCACTGGCCCGTCAACCTCTATGGTTGCACACTCCACCTCACTATGCGAGTCAGCAATCTTGTTTGATCCTCAACTGTCTTTCCTCGCCCACATCCAACTCATGATCTGCTCTGCCTTCCCTCACCTCCGCAACATTGCCCAACTCTGCCACCACCTCACCCCTCAGGCCGCTGAAACTCTCATTCATGCCTTCCATCATGCCCAGACTTGATTACGCCAACGCCCTGCTTGTCGACCTTCCCAAATCCTCCCTCTATAGCCTGCAGATCATTCAGGACTCTGCTACCCATGTCGTCTACTGCACCAAGCTCCATGAACCCATTTCCCCAATTTCATCCTAGCCACTCTGCCCCCAACCTCTGTAATTTAATCTGGCAGTCCCTCCGCCTCGCCCCCTCCCTGGCCTCCTTTAAGTCCCACCTCAAGACCCTCCTGTTGGACGGTGGCATCGGTCACTCCAAATCCCCTCCTTTCCCTCCACGCTCCCCGTCCCTGACTCCAGCTCGAGGCTGAAACACAGACTGTCCAGCGCCTTGTGGACGTCCTCCTGATGTGAAAGGCGCTGTACAAATGTAATCTTGTTGCTGGTATGTTTTCCCCACAAAATACACAGTCACTACACTGTAATAATAATAATCCTTGCATTTGATATAGTGCTTTTCACATCTTCTAGACGTCTCAAAGCGCTTCACAGAATATACTGTGAATTATATTCTGTGCTCCAAAGAATATACTGTAAAGTGATTTGACTGTATATCAGTGGGCGAAACGTGGCAGCCGATTACGCACAGCAGCGTCCCCACAAACAGTCGTGGATTGAGGGACCAAATTATTATTGTTTTTCTTGAGCGATTATTATTAGGCGTGTGGAGTAAGGAAACTTGGCCAAGGTTTCACCCTGACTGAAATCAAACCCAGGTCTCTCGCTTGCAAGGCACGTGCTCTAACCACCAAGCTACAATGTTCCCGGGGGTATAATTTGTGAAGGGCTTCGAGATGGCTCTGTATCAAATGCAAGGATTATTATTGTTATCTAAAGCAACACAGATGGGACCTGGGTTTGATGTTTCATCTGAAGGATGACGTCCCAGATGGATAAGAGAGACAATGAATCTTGGAACAAAGAGGGGAGCGGGGAGGGAGGGGGACAAAGGGGAGAGAAGCAGGAAGGCTGGGAAAGTTGAGATAGCACCGAGCTATCATTTTGATTTACTGTGTGACACAGAGTCCTGTCTCACATACACACACCCTCCAAACATCCTTCTGCCTTCATCGCTCTCTCTCTCTCTCTCTCTCTTCCCCCCACCTCCCCAAAGCTTTGGTAGGAAACTGTTAACCTTTCGAGTGCTGCAATCTCTCCCGTTCAATTCAAGATCCTGGTCCTCACATTCAAAGCCCTTCATGGCCTTGTATCACTCTATCTCTGCAACCTGCTAACCCCCCTACCAACTTGCCCGTCCCCTCCGCTCAGCAGGCTCCGGCCTGATCCATGTCCCCCGACCCACCCGCCCCACCATTAGCTGGTGAGCCACTCTCAGCCACTCTGCCCCTAACCTGTGAAGCCTCTGTCCGCAGTCCCTCTGCCTCGCCCCCTCCCTGGCCTCCTTCAAGTGCCACCTCCAGACCCTCTTCTTCGACATTCCCATTGGTCACCCCAAATCCCCCACTTTCCCTCCACCCTCCCCAGCTTGGGTCTGAAATGAAGACTGTCCAGCGCCTTGGGACGTCCCCCTGACGAGAAAGGCGCTTTACAAGCATCATTTTGTTGTTGTTGTTATTGTTCTGTGTGTCCAGATTTCAAGATCCTCTCACTTGACTCAAATCCCTTCATCCTTTTCGAGGGATAATAATCACTTAAAAAAAAAAAATTCAATTGGTCACTTCAATCCATGGCTGTTTGTGGGACGCTGCTGTGCGCAGTTGGCTGCCACGTTTTGCCACAAAAAAATACAGTCAGTTCACTTTACAGTGTATTCTGTGAAACGATTTGAGACGTCTCAAAGACGGAATAAGTCGCTGTATCAAGTGTAAAGGTTATTATTATTTGTATTATTATACAGGTCTCTTAAAAAGGACTTGGGGGCAGGTGTATGACTTAGGCGACTATACGATAATAATAATCCTTGAATTTGATATAGTGCTTTATCACGTCTTCTGGACAAAACTCTTCACAGAATATACTGTAAAGTGAATTGACTGCATTTGTGGGCGAAACGCGGTAGGCAATTGCACACAGCAGTGTCCCCACAAACAATCGTGGATTGAGTGACCAATTTATTATTATTTTTTTTTGTGGGGGGGGGATTATTATTAGGCATGTGGAGTAAGGAAAGTTGCCCAAGGATTCACTCTGACTTGCTGGGGAATCAAACCCAGGTTTCTCGCTATGTGAGGCGAGTGCTCTAATAACAACAAAATTATATGTGTGTAGCACCTTTCACATCGGGAGGACATCCTAATGCGCTGAACAGCCATTGTTTCAGACCCGAGCTGGGGTCAGGATGGGGGGAGAGTGGACGGAAAGGAGGGTGACCGATGGGACCGTCGAAGAGGAGGGTCTTGAGGCGGGACTTGAAGGAGGCCAGGGGATGGGGGTGAAGGGGCGAGGCGGAGGGACTGCTGGATGGGTTGGCGGCTGAAGGCTCGCCCGCCAATGATGGGACGGGTGGGGACGGGGGACGTGGAGCAAGGCTGGAACCCACTGTGCGGAGGGAGCAGACAGTGAGTTACACAGGTCTCCACAATGTATACAGTTGCTCCACACTGCGTACAGATCAGACGAGTTTTACTGTAATGACTAAGAGTGTGACCCCCCCCTCCCACCCTCTCCCCACCACCCTCTCCCCCACCCACCCACCCACTCTTCTGACTGCAGTCACCATTGATGATATCCAGGCAGTCCGCACTGGTTTTCAGTCAGAGGGAATGAAGAAGTTTGTGAATGACGTATCTGAGCAGAGATGCTTTACGATCGTGTTTAAAAGCCGGGCGAAAAACCTGGACCTGATCGCCAGCAGCGAGGACGAGGCTCTGCACTGGATCAGGGGCTTACAGAAGATCATCAGCCGAGACTCGAAGATGAGCAAGAAGGACAGGCTGGATCAGTATCCTTTACAGCACGGAGTGTGTGCGTTTGTGTATGTCTATCTGTGTGCGTGTGTGTCTCTTTCTCTCTCAGTAAGTGTGTGTGTCTCAGTGTGTGTGCTTAAAGCTCTCTAAACCTGTGTGCAACTTAGGCTACAAATTCGATCCCCAGTTATCCTTCCTCCCCTTCCACATCCAGTCCCTCAACAGCACTGCTTTCTTCCATCTCCTCACATTGCCTGTCTCCCGACAATACCTCACCCCAACAGCTGCCGCAACCCTGATCCGTGCCTTTGTCACCTCTCGGCTGGACTACTCCCAACACCCTCCTCGCCGGTCTCCCCGTAGAACATTGTAAAATTCAGCTCATAAAAAACACTGCCGCCCGCATTCTCACCCTTACCAAACTCCGTACCCTGATTACCCCAGTCCTTGCCAAACTGCTCTGGCTCCCTGTCAAAGAGCAGATTCTCAGACTTCAAGATTCTCGCTCTTGTGTTTAACTCCCTCCACTCCTCTGCACCCCCTCTACCTCTCCAACCTCTCTCCTCGCAGTAGTACCCGCTGCCTCCGCTCTACTGGGTCTGGCCTCCTCCGTGTCCCCCAAATCCTCTGCTCCACCATCAGTGGCCCTGCTTTCAGTCACTACTTCCCGAAACTCTGGAACTCCCTCCCTCCAACCCCTTCACCTCACCCCACTCCCTACTTTCCGATCGCACCTGAAAACCTTTCCGTTCGACCAACTGCGCTTACGGTCACCTTCCCCCTCCCCCTTGCTCAGCCTCGGGCTCCACCAGAGTGAAGCTCTCTGTGACGTTGCCTGACATTGAGGGTGTTATATAAAAGCAAGTTTTTGTTGTGTCAGTCGTGTGTGTGTGTTTGTCAGTGTGAGTGTCATTATGTGTATCACTTTGCCTCTATCAGTGTGCGTATCTGTGTGCATGTCACTGCATTGTGCGTCTCAGTGAGTAAGTGTGTGCGTGTGTGTGTCTGTCTGTCTGTCGTTGTGTTTCAGCTAAAACTAGGGCTTTGGCTTACAGGATTATGGAGATTCTTGTCGACATGTTGCCACCTGGTGACTACATAAGGAAATACTGCAAATAATAACTTTACATTTGAATGTTCCTTGTACTATATATTCTTTTGGAGTTTACTGTCCGGCCAGGCTTTCCCACTGCTTTCCAGCTAGGACCACCCTCCCTGTTAATTAGGACCTTGGCTGCATGGTTAACAGTGGGAGGATTCCCTGCCCCCAGTGACTGGGCTGCCCTTCCAGGTCCTGCTGATGAGCCAGCAGGACCAGGCTCATCAGCAGGACCTGGCTGATGACAACATGAGCCAGGCTGTGTTGTCATCAGCAGTGAGAGCCCTGGATATACTGTGGACCTGCCTGGCTCAGGAACCAGACTGGAGACCGTCACAGAGTGAAAACAATGAAAACAGCCAGTATTATTACCTCCAGAAAAGCGATCCGCCAATCGACTAACAACCGGTTTCCTAATTACTGCTGGGCAAACAGAGGTTGTATGTGTGTGTGTGTATGTGTGGAGTAAAGAAACTTGCCCAACGTTTCGGCCCGCCTAGGAATCGAACCCAAGTCTTCTTCCTTGCGAGGCAAATGCTCTAACCACTGAGCTACAAGATAAATCTAATGAGGAACTTGAAGTCAATCTATTTCAATGATACGAGCCATCTGAATGTAATTTTGGAATTGTTGTCCTTTGCAACTCTGACCGTATTATCCCCTAGTCCTGTGTATTTTTTTTGGTATCTTTTCTCCCCATATCCACTCCCCCCTACCCCCAACCAACCCCTCTTCCCATACAGTGGCTGAACAAATAGATGGAGTATAGAGAGAGATAACTCGGGCATTGAACTGGTGGGAATATAGAGCAAAGGAAACCAGGAAGTCTGTGCCAGACTTCCTTCCTGAGATAGGAATGCGTATCACGGACGGAGCCAACTGATATCGCGGTGTTAACTTCATCTCGGTCTTGATGATGTGAATGGATCCAGTATCCACAGCTATTTTCGGGAGAGAGAGCGCGGGAGAGAAAGAGCGAGAGAGAGTTCCAGATTTCCACTCCTCTTTTAAGATTACACCCCCACCTTGTTCTGTATTTCCACCCCCCTACCCACCAGAGGAAATCGTTTGTTACTCTATTTATGCTTCCTTACGCCACACACAAACACACACACACACTGTTTACCCTAGCAGTGAGTAGAAACCCGGTTGTTAATAATAATAATAATCCTTGCACTTGATATAGCGCTTTTCACATCTTATCGGCGTCTTAAAGCGCTTCACAGAAAATACTGTAAAGTGAATTGACTGTATATTTGTGGGTGATTGGCTGATTGCTTTTCTGGATAGGGTGTGGGGGGGTGATAAAAAATAGATGAACAATCGATAATAAATAATATCGGTCACTTTCTTGGGTGAGAGCTCGACCAACTGAGCTGAGCTGTCATACAGTACAGAAGAGAGGAATATGAGGTAAAATATGCGTGTGTGTGTGTGGGTACCTGAGATCCCATTTAAAGATCTCCCTCTTCCTTGAAGGTCACACCCTCTCTCGCTCTCCTCCAACTCCCCAACCTCACAATTTGCCATCAGGCTTCACTACCGTTAAGCACTCTGAGACACTTTGTCGCTGTTGTTGTCGTTGTTGTTGTTGTTGTTATTGTGGCCCTACATCACAACCACCTGCCAGATGGTTCCAAATCTACCTCCAGAAGGCTGACGTCAACAAAGACAACAGGATGGACGAGAACGAAGTGAAGAATTTCATGAAGATGATGAACATTGATGTGGATGATGCCTATACCACCCAACTATTTGAGGTACTTACCAGGGTAGTCACCAAACGCCAATTCCCCTCCGCGGAGTTGTGCCCCTGCGTGTGTGTGTTGGGAGGGAGGGAGGGAGGGAGGGAGGGAGGGAGGGAGGGAGGGAGAATCAAGTGGGCTGGTGTCCATGTGTGCAGTGGGAACAACAACAATAACATTACACTTGTATACGCCTTTCACATCAGGAGGACGTCTCAAGGCATTAGACAGTCACTGTTTCAGACCCAAACTGGGGGCAGGATGGGGAAGGGAAGGATTCGGAAGTGCCAATGGGATCATTGAAGAGAAGAGTCTTGAGGGACTGCGGGATGGAGTTCCAGAAGTTGGGGGCAGAGTGGCTAAAGGCTCGCTGGGAGGATGGGTCGGGGGACGTGGATTGGTTGGTAAGGGGTTAGAATGTCACAGATATAGAGTGGGGCGAGGTTGTAGAGAGCTTTAAACGTGAGGACCAGGATCTTGAATTTAATTGAATCTCTCTCCTTTGCCCCCCCTTTCTCCCCCCTCTTCCTCGCTGACTTTGCTCTACACCACCTTTCCCTCCCTTTCCCTCCCTCTCCCCCCTTGGCCTCTTTTCCCCCTTTCTCCCCTGGTCCCATTTCTGCGACTGTTTGTGGGACACTGCTGTGCGCAATTTGGCTGCCGCGTTTCGCCCACAAGTATACAGTTGGCTTTCCTGCTCTCCTTCCCCCTGCCCCGACCCCTCCCCTTGACATCTTTTTGAAACGATCTGAGACGCCATCCAGCGTGGAGAGTGCTATATAAATTGAAGTTGTTGTTGTTGTTTCCCCCCCCATTTCCCTTAATCCCACTTCCAGGACTGTTTGTGGGACACTGCTGTGCGCAATTTGGCTGCTGAATTTTGCTCACAAATATAGTCAACTTTCCTCTCTTATTCATCCTGCCCCAATCCCTCCCCCACTGCTCTTGTCCCTACCTAACTGTACAGCGTCTTGGGACGTCCTCTCGACGTGAAAGGCACTATATAAATGTAAGTTTTGATTGATTGATGGATGGATGGATGGATCGATCAATTGATTAATTGATTGATTTGGATCCTCTGGATGATGGGGAGCCAATGGAATCGGGCGAGGATGGGGGAGATGGGAGTCACGGAATTTGGAATGGTTGCAAGCCTTTGGAGAAGGGCTGGTTTGATCTCTCTCAATCACTCTGTGTTTGTAGAGCTGTGACAAGAGGAAGAATGGAGTGCTGGAGGGCAGCGAGGTGGAGGTCTTCTACCGGCTGTTGACCGCCAGGGACGAGATTGACACCATATTTGGGGCCTTCCAGAACGAGGAGAAGGTCATGACAGTGGATAAACTGGTCACATTCATGAAGAAGGAGCAGGTGGAGAGGGTCAGCCCAGAGTACGCTGAGCTTCTCATCCAGAAATACGAACTTAATGAAGCAGGTAAGTGTAGCCATAGACCTCGTCACAAACAGTCATGGGTTGAGTGACCAAATTATTATTATTATTTGAAGGGATTATTGTATAATAATAATCCTAGAATTTGATATAGCGCTTTTCGCGTCTTCTAGACGTCTCAAAGCACTTCACAGAGATACTATAAAGTGAATTGACTGTATATTTGTCGGCGAAATGTGACAGCCAAATGCGCACAGCAGTGTCCCCACAAAAGGTCATGGATTGAAATGACCAATTTTATTATTGGGATTTTGGAGGGATTATTATTAAGCATGTGTGTGGAGTATAGAAATTTGCCCAAGATTTTGCCCTGACCTGCCTGGATTCGAACACAGGTTTCACGCTTGTAAGGCGAGTGCTCTAACCACTGAGCTACAGGACTCTGCAACTTTCCCCCCACCCACCTTCTCACGTCTGTCAAGAGTTTAGTAATTAATGATTATGATAAATCCCCACATTTGATATCACGTCTTGGATCCGTCACATAAAACGCTTCGCGTACGCGGGGTAAAGCACAGTGACCGTGTGTTGTGTGGGCAAAACGCGGCAGCTAATTGCGCCCGGCGACATCCCATAAACGTATGTAACTAATAAAGCGAGCTTTGCATCGCTTGAAGATGACATGAACTGATATGCCTCATCGTAACTTACTCTCTCCCTCGCTTCTTGTTTGTTGGACTCTACCCTGCATAAGAGGCACTTTATAAATGCAAGGTGTTCTTGTTGTTGCTGGTGTTGTTTCGCACACAACAAGCTACCTCCCAAGCCAGGTCAAGTGTAGTGACCGTTTGTTTTGCGGGGCACGAATGGGCTGAATGAGGCCTCCTTCCTGTGCGCTGCGGGTTTCTTGAGGGGATTTGGGCCAGTGCGATGGACCTTGATGTTAACGTCTTTCTGCTTTTGCTGTTAAGCGAAGGCGGAGAATTTGTTGACCAAAGATGGCTTCCTGATGTACCTGATGTCTAGCGAGGGGGACATTTTCAACCAGGAGCACAAGAATATCTACCAAAACATGACCAAGCCTCTCAACCACTACTTCATCTCCTCATCTCACAATACCTACCTCATGGAGGACCAGTTAGAGGGGCCTAGCAGTACAGAGGCCTACATCAGGTACTGAATGAAGCCTGGGCAATGGGTGATAATAATAAGACATTTGTTCAATAATAATAATAATCTTTACATTTGATGATAATAATAATACAACAACAACAGCGACAAAATTACACTTGTAGAGAGCCTTTCATGTCGGAAGCACGTCTCAAAGCACTGAACAGGCAAGGGAGAGGGGCAGGGTAGGGGGTAGGAGAGGAGAGAGTTAGGAGGGGAGGCAGGGAGGTGGGAGAGCAGCTGAAGGCATGGTCGAAAAGGAGGGTCTTGAGACCGCCTTGAAAGAGGCAAGGGAAGAAGCGAGATAGAGGGACTGTGGGATGGAGTTCCAGAGTGTGGGGGCAGAGAGGCTGAATGCCAGGCCACCGATGGTAGGGTGGGCTGGGTGGGAGACATGGAGCAGGCCGGAACCCGCTGAACGGAGGGAGCGGACAGATTGGTAGGGATAGTAATGCTTGCATTTGATAATCACCTTTGCACTTGATAATAATAATAATAATCCTGGGATTTAATAATAATAATCCTTACATTTGATAATAATAATCTTTCACAATAATTTATATAGCGCCCTCTCACGATATTCAACTCTTTACATATGAATTACGGTCCCTTTCCTGGAACATTCACCAGGATATGATCCCAGCCAAAACAATCTCACTGCAAACCGGCATGTGTGTACTGTAAATACCCGCGTATAAGGCGCACTTGTTTACACGTCAGAAGATCTCGAAAGTCGGGGGTGCGCCCTATACGCAGCTACAAGAAATTTTGAGCCTCGGAAATGAGGAGAGGCGGCCGGCGCGCTGTCAGCCGGGCTTTGGACACTGTGTCCGGCGGCGGTTGGGGGGAGCGGGTGACGGGGCTTCGGCCTCGGCCGCCCGGGCAGCGGCAGCAGCAGCGGACTTCAGTGCTGTGCCTGCTGCCTGCCTTCTGCCTAACCCAGTCTGCCTGCCTCCCTCCCTCTCCTGCCTCCCTCCCTCTCTCTCCTGCCTTCCTCCCTGCCTGCCTGCCTCCCTGCCTCCCTCCCTCCCTCCCTCCCTCCCTCACTGCCTGCCTCTCTCCCTGCCTGCCTGCCTCTCTCCTTTCCTCCCTCCCTCTCTCCCTGCCTGCCTGCCTCTCTCCTTCCCTGCCTGCCTGCCTGCCTCCCTCCCTCTCTGCCTGCCTCCCCCTCTCCCTCCCTGCCTGCCTCCCTCTCTCCCTCCCTGCCTGCCTCCCCCTCTCCCTCCCTGCCTGACTGCCTCCCTCTCTCCCTGCCTGCCTGCCTGCCTGCCTCCCTCCCTGCCTGCCTGCCTGCCTGCCTCCCTCCCTCGGTCCCTCCCCCCCTCTCTCTCTGCCTCCCTCCCGACCTGCCTCTCCTGCCTGCCTCCCTCCCGCCGGCAATATCATCAAAAATGTTTCAGTTTTTTTCCACCAATAAAAGGTCAAAAGTGGGGGGGGGGGGGGGTGCGTCTTATACGCAAGTGCGCCTTATACGTGGTTATTTACGGTATGTGTGTGTGTAAAGAATATTCCCCAATGTTTCGTCCTCACCTGGGAATCGAACCCAGGTCTCTCTCTCTCGCTTGCAAGGGCTCTAACCACTAAATTACAGGAGTCCACGAGACTGAAAAGAGTCTTCAAAGACATGAAAACTTTTAACTCTAAAGAATTCCAAACAAAAGCAGTAACGTCGTGCCCACGCTACAATAGTTAAGACTTCACACTGTTAAATTGATAAGCAAAGCGATTTGTTCAACACAAGGAGCTTTACAAAATATATTTGCCCTTTGAAACCCATTGTTGTGAACACCAATTCACCTCCAATTGAATTGTAGCCACTGTGTGTAAATGTCGTTTGTTGTTGTTGTTTCCAACAGAGCTCTAAATAAGGGCTGCCGCTGTGTGGAGCTGGATTGCTGGGATGGGAAGAACGGAGAGCCTGTGATATACCACGGTTACACCCTGACCTCAAAGATCCTCTTCAAGGACGTCATCGAAACCATCAAGGAGTATGCCTTTAAGGTCAGCCAACTCCGCTGATTGTGTCATTGCCGCTCAGTGTTCCAATCTTGCTGGTTTGAGCCGCGCTGTGTTAGGGAAACCCGGTCTGACACGCCAGGCTGATGTCGTTTCAAATAATAAGGGGCATTCAATAAGGTATCTACGGAGAAACTGTACTGCGCAGGTCAATTACAGTTAATCAGTAAGTCGGAACCTGGTTGTTACTCAATTGATGGATCGCTTTTCAGGGGGTAATAATCCCTTTCGAAAAATACATCATAAAAATAATAATAATAAGTTGGTCACTCAATCCACGACTGTTCAAGATCCTCACTCTTGTCTTCAAATCTCTCCACTCCTCTGCAACCCCCCACCTCTCTGACCTCTTCTCTCCCCGAAACAGCACCCGTTGCCTTCGCTCCTCTGGGTCTGGTCTCCTCCTTTTTCCCCGAATCCTCTGCTCCACCATCGGCGGCCGTGCCTTCAGCCATTACACCCCGAGGCTCTGGAACTCCCTTCCTCATTCCCTTTGACTCACCCCGTCTCTTCCTAGTTTCAGGTCACAACTAAAGACCTTTCTTTTCGACCGCAACTTCGGTCACCTTTTTCCTTCTCCCCCTTGCTCGGCCCCGGGATCCGTTATTGTGAAGCGCACTGAGATGCCGTTCGGCGTGGAGGGAGCTATATAAATAGAAGTTGTTGTTGTGGGGGCACCGCTGTGCGCAATTGGCTGCCGCGTTTCTCCCGCCAAATGTCCAGTCAAATTTGCTGCCGCGCTTTGGGACGCCTAGACGACGTGATGAGGAGCTGTGTGGAATGTGAGGATTGTTATGTTATTATTATTATTCATCTTACTGATGTGAATACTCTAGGTGTCCTCCTACCCTGTGATTCTGTCGCTGGAGAACCACTGCACTATAGAGCAGCAGACGGTAATGGCTAAGCATCTGAAGACCATCCTGGGAGACATGCTCCTCACAGCCCCCATCGACAACAAGCTGCCCACTGACTTCCCCTCCCCAGAGGTGAGCAGCTTAATTAATGAGGGAACATTACATTTGCACAGCATCTTTCATGTCAGGAGGATGGCCCAAAGCACTGGACATTCAAGGATTTGGACCCAAGCTGGGAGTTGGGACAAGGAGGGGGTTGGAGGGCTGGCTGGGAGGGTAGGGGTAGGAGGATGACCCAAGGAGCGTGAGAAGAGGGGAGTCTTGAGGTGGACCTTGAAGGAGGTAGGGAGAGAGTGAGCGAGGCAAAGGGACTGCAGGTGGGATGGAGTTAGAAGAGGAGACAAGGCAGATGAAGATACTCAGTGGGTTGGTTGATGGATGGGCAAGGCAAGTGATTGATGAGATGGTTGGAGTGGGTAAATAGATGGATAGAGGAAGTGGATGTTTACAGTAGGTGGCTGGGTAGGCTGGGGGGGTTAGTCTCCATGGATCGATCAATCAATCAATTTATTCACCCATCAACCTACCTACGTACCTTCCCAACCATCTATTGAGCAAGTCCACTCATGTCCTTCCCTAAATGGCTGAGCTCAGGCTGTCCACAGACTGCTTTGGGTTCAATCACCTCTAAGAAGTCAAGGAGTATCCATCCATCTGTGGCCAGTTGCTGACTGAAATAGTGCAGTGGGCTGAGAACATAACACTGCAGATCACTGGGGAGAGGTGGGGGGGAAAGGGCTGGAGAGCGCAGAGAATAGTTTCCGTGACAATTGCCTCTTTGCTTTGGGTCATTTGTTTTACCTACATATTCACGCACACACGCATATACAGACATACACATATACATAATAATCCTTGCATTTGATATAGCACTTTTCACGTCTTATCGATGTCTCAAAAAACTTCACAGAATATACTGTAAAGTGAATTGACTGTACATTTGTGGATGAAACATACACAAATATACACACACACATGTTCTAAGAAATAATAATCGATACTCAAAGAAGCATAGTTATGTTTCATGTTTTCTACTTTATGAGTTTCCTGAAAAGTCGATACTTAGCGTTTTGTGGTTAAAAGCTATCCGCACTTCCTGTTTTGTCAGTTTCATATCAGGCAATAATGGTTCAGAATATAATTTGGGTTCTCTGTGTGTAACAGGAAGCTTCTTAAAGTATTTGACTTTGTATCTTGGGTAGAATTGTCTACACGCCTTACAAGTGAGACACCTGTGTTTCGAATCCAAGCAGGTCAGGACAAAACCTTGAGCAAGTTTCCTTACTCCCACACACCTAATATTAATCCCTCCAAAAAAAAAGCAATACAGGTAGACCCCGCTTAACGAAGGGGTTAGGGACTTTAAGCGAAAATTTCGTTAAGTGAGAGTTTAATTGTATTACCATATTTGGCCGCAGCCAAAATGCCGCCTCGACCCGAGCCTCCCCACTAAAATCAGTTTAGTTCCTAGCAGTTCCTAACATTTTCAGTGTACAGGTTGAACAGCCAAAATCCGGATATCCGGAATCCGGAATGTGACAAAAATTGCAAGAATAAAAACGCCAAACCTACCTGCTCCAGGCCAGGTCTGCACAGTCACCGCACTGAAATATTGCAACCTGGACCCAGGCATTTCAGGACACGTGACGCGCTTCTTTCTTCCTACCCCTCCTCTCTTTCTCTCTAACCACCCCCCCCCCACCCCTTCCTCTCTATCTCTATATCCCTTCCTCCCCTCCCTCTCTACCCCCCTCCTATCTCTCTATCCCCCACCTCCTCTCTATCCCACCTCCCCTCTGTGCCCCCCCCCATCTCTCTATCCCCCCTACTCTCTATTCTCTCTATCTCCCCCTCCTCTATCTCTCTATCCCCCCCCTCCTCTCTATCCCCCCCTCCCTTCCCGCTCTATCCCTACCATCTCTCTATCCCCCCATCTCTCTATCCCCCCTCCTCTCTATCCCCCCCATCTCTCTATCCCCCACATCTCTCTATCCCCCCCATCTCTCTATCCCCCCCCATCTCTCTATCCCCCCCATCTCTCTATCCCCCCCTCCCCTCCCACTCTATCTCCCCTCCTCTCCCACTCTATCCCCACCATCTCTCTAAACCCCCCCACCCATCTCTTTATCCCCTCCCGTCTCTCTATCCTCCCACTCCCATCTCGATTTACTATTATTTAAGCCACAAAGCATCCTCCCCATATGGGAAGGGCTGCACTGCACTGCTTAACTGAGGCACACTAAAGACTGAGTGCGCATTGTTGGGGAAACCAGAGAGAAGCTGCGCACATGAAGCCTGCGAGATTTAAAGTGTGTGTAAACATTCGTTATAGTGAAAGCAGCCTTTATTAAGCGGATAAGTGGTACAAATAGAAACCCTCGTATAGTGAAGTCAATTTGCTTTACAGTATATTCTGTGAAGCGCTTTGAGACGTCTAGAATTCGTGAAAAGCGCTATATCAAGTGCAAGGATTATTAATATATATGCATACACGTACATATGCTCACACACACATATACACACACGCATATATAATCACACACATACATACAGACAGACACATATATACATACATGCACACATACACAAATGCACAAATATATACACATACACACTGCGTTTCTAGCTCTCACCGCCCAACCCTCACCCCCCTGCCCCACCATGTTCTTGACTGACAGCAACTCAAGGGTAAGATCCTGGTGAAGGGGAAGAAGCTGAACAGGCTGGAGGAGATGATGGAGAGTGAGGACGTGAGCGACGAGGTCTCTGACGAGGACGAGGCAGCGGAAATGGAGAATGGAACAGTCGAAAAGGAGAGCAAGGTAGGGCTGAGGGCCGGAGAGGATGCCCAGCGGATTCAGGACACCCTCACTTTAGCTCCTCACCCAACAACAACTTACCCAGCGCCCTTCGCGCAAGGCGGCGTCTCGGAGCGCTTAATGGAGCGGAGCCTGGTGCCGAGGTGACCCGTAAGAGCGATCAAAGAGGAAGGTCTTCAGGCGAGATCTGAAAATGGAGATGGAGTGGGGGGAGAGGCGGAGGGATTGAGGGAGGGAGTTCCAAAGTTTCGGGCATAGTGGCTGAAATCACAGCTTCAATACAATAATGATAATAATCCTTGCATTTAATACAGCGCCTTATCGCCCTGTTCGGATGTCTCAAAGCACTTCACCGAATATACAGTAAAGTATATTTTGTGGGCAAAACGCATAAAAAAGAAATAAAAATTGCGCACAGCAGTGTCCCACAAACAATCATGGATCAAGTGACTAAATTATGCTTATATAGTTTTTAAAGGGATTATTACCCCCGCCCAGAAAGTGATCTGCCAATTGACTAACAACTGGGTTTCTACTTACTGCTGGGAAAACAAGCGTGTGTGTGTGTGTGTGTGTGTGTGTGGAGTAAGGAAACTCGCCTAATGTTTCCCTGCCCAGGAATTGAACCTGGATCCTCTCGCCTGTGAGGCGAGCGCTCGGGTAACCACTGAGCTACCCCATCAGGACTCCACTAATGCTCTCCAGCCAGATGACCTCCAATGGTTTAGGAGAGACTCAATTTGACATCTGGTATCTCCCTCCTGCAGAATCACAAGTTAAAGTTGTCCAAAGAGCTGTCGGATATGGTGATCTATTGTCGCAGTGTCCACTTCCACGATTTCGAACATTCCAAGGCTCACCAGCTTTTCTACGAGATGTCGTCCTTTGTGGAGGGAAAGTTCTCCAAACTGATCCAGGAATCAGGTACGTGATCACCCATACACTCGGCACCTCACCTGTACATCCACTCACCTCTACCTGTACATCCTGTAGCTCCTGTAGCTCAGTAATTTGAGCACTCGCCTTACAAGCATGAGACCTGTGATAATAATCCATCCCCAAAAAATCACAATGATAAAACTGGTCATTTCAATCCATGATTGTTTGTAGGACGCTCGTGCGCAATTGGCTGCCGCGTTTCGCCCACAAATATACAGACAATTCACTTTACAATATATTCTGTGAAGTGCTTTGAGACAACTAGAAGATGTGAAACAGTGCTATATCAAATGCAAGGATTATTATTATGTAAACGAGAGCAGAGGGTTGTTGATTGTCACACGGTGGCCATGTGTTCTGGTCGAGAACTAATGAGTTACCAAACACTAGGAGACATTGTCCTGGGCGGAGGAGGGCCTGGGGGATAGATAGCCTCTCGCAATGGTTTACATGACAAATTCTCAAGTATGTTATATCAAGCGCTATATCAAATGCAAGGATTATTATTATTATTATGCACTCACCTCACCTGTAATCTACTCAGCTCACTTGTATGTCCATTTACCTTCACTCACCTGTACCTGTAAAACTCTCTCTCTATTCTGTACATTAGGCTGTATATGACTCTGTGCATTACTGGAGCTGGTATATTGTGGAAGGATTGAAACATAATGAAGGGCCTTTGTACACTCTCACCTCCGAACCTCTCTTTTGTTCTTGTGAATCGTGGCTTTTGTTATTGACCCACTACCCCCATTGCTCTCACCTCCCCACCCCTCTCCTCCCCCCACCACCTCCGCTTCCTTACAGACAATCCTTTCGTTCATCTCAACACCCGGCAGCTGAGCCGAATTTATCCATGTGGCTTAAGGACTGACTCTTCCAACTACAGCCCCATTGAGATGTGGAGCGCAGGCTGTCAGATAGGTAAGCTCTATCCAACACTGTTGAGGGAGGGAGTGGTGGAGAGAGGGAGGGAGGGATGGATGGAGGGGGAAAGGTAGGGAGGGATTGAATGGGGGTAGGGAGGTGGAAGGAGAGTGGGATGGGAGGGAGGCAGGGAGGAAGAGTGGGAGAGTGGGAAAGAGGGAGGAATTAAGGGGAGTGAGGGATGAAATGCAAGGATTATCATTAAAATTCAGTCACTAGACTTGCCTGGAGTTTCTGATGTATTCATTTTGAGTTTAGAAGGTTGAGGGCTGATCTGATTGAAGTGTTTAATATTAAGAGGAGGGCATCTTATTCAGGTAGCTACAAAGGAACCATTTCCTCTGTGGATTCTGGATCAACTCACATCATCAAGACTGAGATGGATAGATTTTTGTTAGGTCAGGGCATCAAGGGTTATGGGGCAAGGTCGGGTAATTGGAATTGAGGTACAGAGCAGTCGTGATCTCGTAGAATGGTGGAACAGGCTTAATGGGCTGGATACCCTCCTCCTATGTTCCCGAGATAATGGGGCCAGTGATCTGATGGTCCCTGTCGTCCGCAGTGGCCTTGAACTTCCAGACCCCAGGGGTGGAGATGGACATCAATCAGGGAAGGTTCCATCAGAACGGCTTCTCTGGCTACAATCTGAAGCCACGGTTTCTGAGGGACAAGAGCACAACGTTCGACTCCAAGAACATGAAACATGGAGACTGGTGGACACCAAAGGAGCTGCACGTGATGGTAAGTGAGAGGACCCAGGTTCGAGTTCCTTCCCAGGGCAGGCAGGATGAAACCTTAGGAAACACACACACACACACACACACACATACACACACACACACACACACACACACACACATACATACATACATACATACATACATACATACATACATACATACATACATACATACATACATACATACATACATACATACATACATACATACATACATACATACATACATACATACATACATACATACATACATACATACATACATACATACATACATACATACATACACACGCCTCTGTTTATCCAACAGTAAGTAGGAACCCAGTTATTAGATGATAGGTACATTGTCTTCCTGGGGTAATAATCCCTCTCCCACCACAAACAAAAATGTGGTCTCTCTCCTATCCCTATCCTCCTGGGACCCCCCACCCCTCCTGATCCCAACTGCCAGCTTGGGTCCAAATCCCTGATTGTTCAAGACCTTGGGATGTTCTCCCTACATGAAGGGAGCTGTGTAAAAGTCAGTTGTAGCGGTGGTTGAGGATGGGTAGGGTAAGGTAAGGTGGAGGGATGAGATCAGTTGGGTTCAATGTTCTTTTTCAACAAACCAACCTTGTAACATGAGAGGAATCCCCTTCCCCTTAATGACTAAGTGCAGATCAAGAATAACAATAACAACTTGCATTTATATAAGGATTATTATTATTATTATTGATTGATTTAACGGCCTTCATGCTGGATGGTGTCTTGGCAGAGCCAAGCCAGGGGGAGATGAGGAACGTGATTGTGGGTACAGCAGGAGAGGAAGGTCTTCGAACGTAACCTAGGGGAGAGAGTGGGGGGGAAGGCAAGGTGGAGGGATTGAGGGAGGGTGTTCCACAACTTCAGGGGCATAGTGGTTGAAAGCATGGCCGCCGATGGTGGGGCGGAGGATAAGGAGAAGGCCAGAGCCAGTCGAGCGGAGGCAGGGAGAGCAGGTTGGAGAGATATGGAGGTCCTGTAGGGAGAGCAGGTTGGAGCGATATGGAGGTGCCATTTAGGAGTGAAACCAGGAGGCATGTTTACACCAAAAAGCCAGTGGAAACTTGGAACTCTCTTCCCTCAATGGATGGCAGATCCATTCACATCCTCAAGACTGAGGTGGGTAGTTGTTTGTGAGATCAGGGTATCAAGGGATACGGGGCAAGGCTGAGTAATTGGGGTTGAGGGACAGATCAGTCATGATCTTACAGAGTGGCAGAACAGGCTCCAGGGGCTGAATGGCCATCTCCTGGTCCTGTGTTCCCATATCTTCCTGTGTCCACAGATCATCTCTGCACAGCAGCTTCCTAAGGACAACAAGACTCCCAACTCTATCATTGATCCCCTGGTAACAGTGGAGGTGTTTGGTGTGGATCAGGACAATGACAAGAGGGTGACAGACCACATCCCTAACAATGGTAACTCACACGCAGACACATCATTCACACACTTATGCACACACAGACCATGCACACAAACACTATCCCACTCACCCACACACACAGACCCACACTCACTCCCACACACACACATTGAAACACACTCACACACACATATACACACATACCCATACTCATGGACACTCACACACACACATTCACTCACACACACACACACACACACATTTACAATGATATCGCAAACAACAGTAGCTCACACTCACACCACATTCCCCCATAATGGTGTCTCACACACACTCTTGATGCCCTAACCTCCCCCCACCCCGTCCACCAACTCCTCCTCCCACCTTCCTCAACCCCCCCTCTCCTTCCCCCTTCCCCCCTTTTACCCCCCCGGACCCCCTCCTCTCTGGGTTTCAGGGTTTAAGCCGATGTGGAACGCAAACTTTAAGTTTAATGTGAATGTCCCTGAGCTGGCTCTCATTCGCTTTTTGGTGGAGGATTACGATGCATCATCCAGAAACGACTTCATTGGACAGTTTATACTTCCCTTCACAAGCCTGAAACTGGGTAAGGGTCTGTGTGTGTGTGTGTGTGTGAGTTAGTGGGTCTGTGTGTGTGTGTGTATGTCTGTGTATGTGTGAATGAGTGGGTCTGTTTGTGTGAGTGGGACCATGTGTGTGAGTGAGTCTGCGTGTCTGTGTGGTCTGTGTATGTGTGTCTGTTTGTGAGTAGGTGTGTGTGTGTGTGTGAGAGTGGATCAGTGTGTGTGTGTGTAAGTGGGTCAGTGTGTGTGTGTCTGTGTTCGTGTCCCTCGCCCGGCTCCACTAGCTCCCCATTCCCCGGAGGATAGAGTTCAAAATCCTCATCCTCTCCTTCATAGCCCTCCGTGGACTTGCGCCTTCCAACCTCTGTGACTTGTTCACTCCATAATCAACCTGCCCGCTCCTTCCGCTCAGCAGGCTTTGGCTTGCTCCATATCCCCCGATCTACCCGCCCCACCATTTGCAGGCGAGCCTTCAGCCATTCAGCCCCCAACCTCTCGCAGTCACTCAGCCTCGCCCCCTCCATGACTCACTCCACCATTGGAGGTCGGGCTTTCAACCTCTTTGCTCTCAACCTTTGGAACTCCATTTGACATTGCCTTTGCCTCACTCACTTGCTTATTCATTCACTCGCTCACACGCCCGCTCCTTCCCTCGTCTCCTTCAAAACCCGTCTCAAGACCTGCCTCTTCGACTGTCCCTTCGGCCTCCCTCCTACCCCCATCCTCCCTGCCCTCCAGCCCTCCTGATCCCAAATCCCCAGCTCTGGTCCAAATCCCTGACTGTCCAGCACCTTGGGACGTCCTCCAGATGTGAGAGACGCTGTGTAAATGTAACTTGTTGTTGTTGTTGCTGCTGAAGTCCTCACCTTGTCCTGTTCCAGGTTACCGACACATCCACCTGCTGTCAAAAGAAGGGAACCAGCTTCCCTCCGCCTCCCTCTTTGTTCATGTCATGGTCCTGGACAAGTGATGGGAGCCATCGAGATGTCAGCAGATACCCTCACACTCTTGAGTCAAGAGAGGAGTGGGAAGAGCTGGACAAGTGGATGTTGGGTTCTCAGTGTCCCCTCCCTCCCTCCCTCCCTCCCTCCCTCCCTCCCTCCCTCCCTCCCTCCCTCCCTCCCTCCCTCCCTCCCTCCCTCCCTCCCTCCCTCCCTCCCTCCCTCCCTCCCTCCCTCCCTCCCTCCCTCCCTCCCTCCCTCCCTCCCTCCCTCCCTCCCTCCCTCCCTCCCTCCCTCCCTCCCTCCCTCCCTCCACCCCCACCTCCATCCCTCCCCTCTCTCCCTCCTTCTTTCCCGCGCTCCCTCTCGTTCCCTCTCTCTTTCCCTCCTAACCTCTCTCCCTCCCGTCTTCTCTCCCTCCAAAACTCTCCCACAGTTCACAAAAATAAGCCTAATGAGTCTTACTCTCTCCCTGTCGCTGTGAGATCCGGGGATCGGTGGCTGCAGGTGTCTTTGCTGGAAGATATTTTTTGTTACTGTACGATTTTAACCCTAATATTTTACCTTCACACTTAAAAGGGTAAATCCTGGGCCATTCTGCCCATGAAGGACAGAGCATGTGAATGACTGCTGCATTCCCTTCCCCACGTGGATCACTGTCCTGGTGTAACAATTTTAATTAAAGATGATTAAAGATAAATAGCCTTGTCTATCTATCTGTCTATGCTTGTGTCTGTGTATGTCTGTATGTGTGTGTCTTTTGTGTATGTGTCTGTGTGTGTACGTGTTTCTATCTGTGTGTGTATATGTCTATGTGTGTGGATGTGTGTTTGCCTGTATGTATATGTTTCTGTCTGTGTGTCTGTATGTATGTGCGTATGTTTCCATCTGTGTGTGTGCATGTCCATTTGTGTGGGTGAGTGTGTCTGTGCATATGTGTTTCTATCTGTATATGTGTATGCCTGTGTTTGGGTGTGTGTGTGTCTATGTGTGTGTGTGTGTATAAGTAATAACAAGAATCCTTACATTTGATGTAACACCTTATCCTGTTTCAAAGCGCTTCACTGTGTCACAAGATCCTTTTCTCTGGGAGAGAATTACATGATCCATCTCCTGGCTCCTCGCCTAACCGACATCATCAACCTTTCCTTATCCACTGACATTGTTCCTAAAACTCCCTAAAATAGGTGTCATCACCACCATCCGGAACAAAACCTTCCTGGATCCATCCCTACTCTTCAGTTGGCGCCCCATCTCCAATCTCCCGTTCCTCTCCAAGTTGTTGAGAGGAACGAGTTGTTACATCCCAGCTTCGCTCCTTTCTTTCCTCGCTATTCCCCCTTTGAACCCCTCCAATCCGGCTTCCGTGCCACCCACAGCATGGAAGCAGCCCTGGTCAAAGTCTCCAATGACATTCTGAACATCTACGATCAAGGCTCTCTCTGCCTCCTTGTCCTCCTCGACCTCTCTGCTGCCTTTGACACTGTCGACCACTCCATCCTCCAACACCACCTCTCCTCCCAGCTCAATCTTCGCGGACCTGCCCTTGCTTGGTTCGACTCCTGCCTCTCCCACCATCTCCACTTTGTCGCCACTAACATCTTCTCCTCCAGCCCCCACACACGTAATCTGTGGCATCCCCCAGGGCTCTGCCCTTGGCCCTCTCCCTTTTCAACATCCATATGCACCTCCTTGGGTGACATCATCCACAAACAAGGGGTCAACTTTCAAATGTATGCGGATGACAACCAAATTCTATCTTTCTACCTCCACCCTCAATTCTAGGACGTTTCTCATAGCTGTCCTGACAGACTGCCTGTCAAATATCAAGTCTTGGATGAGATCTAACTTTCTACAATGTTCAACAAGACCAAGGCTCTTCTGATTGACTCGTGTCAGCGCCTCCACACCTCAAGTTCTGGCAGCATCAACCTCCATGGATGCACATCCCACTTCAAGCCAGTCAGGAACTTGATTGTCTTGTTCGATCCTCAACTGTCTTTCCTCCCCCACATCCAAGCCATGAACCGCTCCGCCTTCCCTCACCTTCACAACATTGCTTGACTCCTCCAGTACCTCACCACTCAGGCCACTGAAACTCTCATTCATGCCTTCAACACGACCAGGCACGGTTACTCCAACACCCTGCTTGTTGGCCTTCCCAACTCCTCCCTCCAAAAACTGCAGACCATCCAGAACTCTGCAGCTCATGTCCTCTCCTGCTCCAGGCTCTGCGAACCACCCCCATTCTTCCCCAACTTCACTGGCTTCCCATTATTCAGTGGATTTAATTCAAGATCCTGGTCCTTCAGCGTCCTCCATGGACTTGCTGCCCCCATCCACCACCACATCTGTGACCTAATCCCCTACCAACTTGTCCACTCCCTCTGCTCAATGGGCTCTGGCCTGCTCCATGTCCCCCAACCCACCATCATCAGGCGAGCCTTCAGCCACTCTGCCCCCGACCTTTGGAATTCCATCCTGTAATCCCTCCGCCTCACCCCCTCCCTAGCCTCCTTCAAATCCCACCTCAAGACCTGCCTCATCGACCATGCCATCCTTCATCCCCCTTCCCCTCCATGTATGTACCTCTGTGTGTGTGTATGTCTGTGTGTACATCAGAGGTCTTCAAATTGATATGCACTATATCAAAAGTAAGGATTATTATTATTTAAGTATTCATGACTCATCTGCTGACTGTAAAACCTTGCAGAGCCACCAGGGGTCAGAGTGAGGTCTTTCGAGCTTCCTTAACTCAATGAAAATTCTTCTAAGGTGCATTAAGTGCAGTCTCCTTGGAACTGAATTGGTCCCAAGATGACATATTTGACAATAGAATGTCAGAATCAAACCCCAGTCTCTCTGTGATGGTCTCTAGTCCAGTTCCTGAGCCAGGCGGGTCCGCGTTATATCCAGGGCTCTCACTGTTGAGGAAGCACAGCACCACTCAGCTCTTGTTAACCCTGCAGCCAAATCCCTAACTAACGGGTAGGATGGTTCTAGCTAGACAAGCAGCAGGAAGGCCTGGATATCAATGGCCAAGCTATGTGTGGGTTTAGCTGGTTAGACTCCAGCAGTTACCCCAACACACACTCTGGGCTCCCCACAAACCTCGACTCTTGCCAACCTACACCTAATACTCTCCAGAATTAGGTCAGCAGGATGTGTCCCTCCAGGGAAAGAGAGTGAAAGAGAGAGCACATTCCATCCCAACAATCTATCTCTGGGGTTTCCATGTGTAAGTTGAGATCAGGCAGGATTAGAAAACATGCTTGACATTGAGTTATTCTTAAGTGGAGTCCTGTAGCCTAGTGGTTAGAACACTTGCCTTTCAATGTTGCTTGTTTCAAGAAAAAATAAGATACATTTCTTCTAGAAAATAATATCTGGGCGATACAGTATATAGCTTGGGACATGACATGTGGAAAAAGAACTAGATGGGACCTTGGTCTTCTTTTGCCAGCAAAATCTTATGTTCTTATGTAAACAGTCGGTGCACGCGCATACAGGGAGAAACTTGGTTCCCTTTTCCAATAGCGAAGCATCTCAAGATCTTTAGCCTCCACCTGAGAGAGGAAAACAGGGCACGATAGAATCTCACTTCATTTTTTAAATGTCTCATCCAAAAATTTGAAAATTTGTAGTTGAGTAGGGGTTGAATGGCTATCTCCTGTTTTCCTGTATGAAAGACAAGCATCTCCAGATGACAATACATTATATTTATGCAGCGCCTTTCACATCGGGAGGATGTCCCAAGGTGATGGACAGTCAGGGACTTGGACTTGATTTGGGGGTTGGGACAAGGAGGGTTTAGGGCAGGGAGAGTAGGGATAGGAGGGTGACCCAAAGTTTAGTTGAAGAAGAGGATCTTGAGATGGATCTTGAAGGAGGCAAGGGAGGGGGCGAGGCGAAGGAATTCTTGTGGGATGAAGTCTCAAGGGCAGAGCAGCTGAAGGCCCGACCGACGATGGTGGGCAGGTCAGGCGGGGGAGATGGAGCAGGCGGGAACCTGCTGAGTGGAAGGAGCAGATGGGTTGATAGGAAGAATCACAGAGAGGAAGACTTTTGAGAAATTTACTATTTTAATATAGTACTGTATTTGTTACAGGAAATGGTAGAGCAATAGTACAGTGGAGAGGGAGGAAAGGACTTCAATGAGGTTCCCAACAACAACAACAACAACAAATATGTACTTATATATAGCGGCTTTCACATCGCGAAGATGCCTCAAGGTGCTGGACATCCAGAGCAAGATTAATACTCTCTCTCTCTGTCCCCCATTGTTCAATCCATGACTATCGCAATATCTAGGAACCTTGAAGAGCAACATCAGTAGTGGAATCTTGTTGACGCTCACTCTTTTTCCTAACATTGCTGCCCCATGAGAGATTAATGGGGGCCAGGGAAGAGGGGAGTGCAGGTAATGGGGATTATCAAGTGCCACAAAGGCTAGGGATGAAACAGATCTTTTGGCCCCTTTGTCCTTCCACTTTCAGTTCATCCAATCTGTCCTCCTTATATTATTATGTGTTGACAAGGGTGTCCTCATTTCTCTCTGGAAGACTGATTTGAGATGGGGGTGGGTGGGGGGGGGGGGGGTGAGGTGTGGGAGAGAGGAGAGGAACGGAAAGGAAGGGGTTTGATAATGTTGATCTGGAAAACTTGTTCGCTTTGGCAAAGGGTTAACTTAATTGACTTAGAGGACACAAGGAACAAATTGAGGGAGGGAGGGAAGTTAGGCAGAAATATTTTACAGAGTGTAACAGATTGTTGTTGGAGTCCGTTAAGTATATGGAGGCTGTTTGCTCCATTAGTCTTTGCCAATGGGACCATCTAGATAGCCACACGGAGCATCTGGCCTCAATTCTCTATCAAGAAGGCTCTGGTTTGAGATTGTGAATGGGAGGGAGCTGCAGGATGAGGGGAAGATAAGTTAGATGAACTTCTAGAGAGGGAAGAGACTGGTGCGAAGAAGGGGTAAGGGTTGAGAGATGGACCTGTTATATAATGGGTCTTAACTGTTATATTAGTAGCCTCACCTTCTCCCACCAACAACTCAGATACAGAACCCTCAAAACTCCCTGTTGGTGTTTGACCCTTCAAAGCAGATTAGGTCTCACTGAGGATCTCAACAAATGACATTTACAGAGTGCTGTTCATATTAGAATGCCCCAACAGTTAGGAATCTGTACTTGAGCTATGGTTGAGATCAGAAGGGGTGGAGGGCAGGGAGGGAGGGTTTGTAGGGTGGCTGAAGGTGCGGTCAAAAAGGAAGGTCTTGAGACATGCCTTGCAGGAGGCAAGGGAGGGTGCGAGGCAGAGGGACTGTGGAGTAGAGCTCCAGAAGGCAGGGCAAAGTGACTGAATGTCCAACCACCCACCAATAGTAGGGTAGGTAGGGCAGGCAAGGCAGGAGACATAAAGCAGGCCAGAGCCCACTGAGCAGATGGAGCAGAGATCTCAAGAAAAGTCCTGAAGAAGCAGATCTTTTGGCCAATTTGGCCTCAGAATCCCGTACCCACCCAACTGCCATCCCATCACAGCCCTGAGCTCTTTTCCAAATGAGTCCCAATGTGCTGACCCTAACTTGTTCCAGTAATTAATTATTCTCTAGGAAAATAAATACTTCCAGTTCCTGGTGTCTGTCCTGAAATGATCCCTTTGCAACTCCAAACCTTTTCACTCATGTCCCATTGTCTTGGTGCATAAGGAAATATTGTTCCGGGTATATCGATCTTCCAATCCCAGTTAAGATTTTATATACCCAGAGCCACAAAAGATTAGTCAAGGTTCAGGTGGATGAAAGTTCTTTGTACCATTGGATCTCATCCTCCCAAACCAACCCAACCCGACTGACTAACAAAGAGTCAACGACAACAACTTAAATTTATATAGCGCTGTTCAAACAGGGTAGCATCCCAGAGTGCTTAACAGTAGCGGAGTCTGACAACGAGCCAGGGGGAGAGGGAAGGGGGAGTTGACTGCAAGCACAATGAAAAAGGAAGGTCGTTTGGCGCAATTTGAAGGTGGGGAGGGAGGGGCAAGGCAGAGGGATTGGGGGCGAGAGTTCCAGAGTTTTGGGGCTTAGCGGCTGAAGGCTGAGTAGACCCATGAACTACAATAGCAATTGTCATATACGCAACGCCTATTAAGTCTCGGAGTGGATAAAAATTGAGTAGTTGGACACCAAGCCGAGGAGGAAATGGGGATAAACGTAGGTGCGGTCAAAGAGGAAATGTCTTCATGTGCGATCTGAAGATAATCCCATGAGCCACGGCCAAAGTGGCTTCAAACTAACAACAGTTTGTGAAAGAATTCTTAAACTCGGATTGAATTCTGACCCGGTGTGTGGACAAACGGTCTTTGAGATGGATGTTATCGTTGTCACAGAAGATAAACGGGATTGATGTGTTTGTTTCAAATTACGTATGATCCCAAATTTTTGTTGATAAGTGAAAAGGCCTTATGGACTAGGATTAGGGCTAGGGGGAATTCATTGCTCTCTACACATGCACCCCTAAATCCATAGGGGATATGGGGAATGGGGGGAAGGGACGGTGTCATGGCTAGAGTCTAGTGCACAAGTAACAGAACTATCCAGAGTTGCGAGGATAACATTGACAGGAAACTGGAGTCTCTTCAAGATATAACAATGTCCGTTTTTGGGACCATCCACTCTCCCCATATTACTCCCATATTCAGTTAATCATCACTGCCTGAACGGAAATTTCAGCTAAGAACAACAAATGACAAGAAAGAAGAATTATGATTTCTACGACATTCTATTGGCCCAATGTATAATCTCATAGACTACATTAGCGGAGGTCGGAGGCCAGAAATTGCCCGCTCCCACCCACCCCCCAAACCCCACACACCACCCGTCCGCCCGTCTGCCCACACCTCGAAGCCCCTCAAAACAATCCTGCTTGTTTCTTCATTGCTTTCTGTTGCCAGCCGGGTTTTGTGGAAAACTCATCCAAGGTCATTCCGAAGAGCTCTAGAAAGTCATTTTCCAACAGGAACTCCTGACGAGGAAGCAATCATAACATTGTCATCATCTGATCACTCACTCCATGGGTATTTGTGCCCTGTAGTGCGCTCGCCTCGTAAGTGACAGGAATATCAGGAAGCACTTCTTTGCCCAAAGGCTGGTAGAAATCTGGAACTCTCTCCCACAAAAGTTCTGTGGATACTGGATCCATTTACATCATCGAGACTGAGGTGGATAGATATTTGTTAGGTCAGGGAATAAGCAATTCAGGACAACAGAGGGGTATTGGAGTTGAGGTACAGATCAGCCATGATCTTAGAGAATGGCAGACCAGGCTCGAGGGGCTGATTGGCCTCCTCCTGTTTCTATGACCCAGGTTCGATTCCCAAGTGGGAAAAACCTGAGGCACGTTTCCTTATTCCCCATCCTTTGACTAACACCTGGTTAGTTAATTGGCGTATCCCTTTCTGGTGGTAATAATCCTTTCAAGAAATAATTATTATTTGGTCCAATTGAGTACAGCAGTATTGCAGAAACAACAGAGTGACCAAAATGTGTTTTATTTCATGGATTATTAACCCTTGGAAACCAATGCATCAATTGACTAACAACCAGGTTCTTACTCACTGCTAGGTAACCAGAGACGTGTGAGTGGGATAAGAAAACTTACCTAAGATTTCACCCTGCCCGGGAATCAAACCTGGGTCCTCTTGTTTGCGAGGCTCGCACGCTCAACAATATGCTACAGGATTTTTTCACATTGGGAGGATGGCCCAAGGCGCTGGACTCAGGGATATGGACCCGAGCTAGGGGTTGGGATCAGGATGGGTAGAGGGCAGGTAGGGTAGAGTGAGGAGGGTGACCAAAGGTGCGGTCGAAGAAGAGGGTCTTGAAACATGCTTTGAAGGAGGCAAGGGAGAGAGGGCTGGGGGCGAGGTGCAGGTATTGTGGGATGGAGTCCCAAATGATAGAGGCAGAGAGGCTGAATTCCTGACCACCAATGTTGGGGTGGGCCAGACGTGGGACTTGGAGCAGGAAGGGATCTCTTGAGTGGAGGGAGTAGACAGATTGATATGGGGTTAGCAGGGTCATAGACATAGGAAGGAGCAAGCAAGGCCTTGGAGGACTTTGAGGCAATCATAATAATCCTTGCATTTGATATAGCGCTTTTCACATCTTATCGACATCAACAGAATATACTGTGTAAAGTGAATTGACTGTATATTTGTGGGCGAAACGCAGCAGTCAATTATGTACAGCGGTATCCTACACACAGTCGTAAATTGAAACAACCAATTTTATTGTTGTGTTTTTTTGGAAGGATTATTATTAGGCATGCAGAGTAAGGAAACTTTCCCAAGGTTTCGACCTGACCTGCCTGGATTCGAAACACAGGTCTCACGCTTGTAAGGCGAGTGCTCTAACCACTGAGCTACAGGAGCTCCAAAATAGCCTGGGTAACTCAATGGGCGCGGGGCAGAGTATTTCATCTCCCCCAGCATAATGACCTCTCCGCTCTCACCTCTTTCCTGGTAGGATCCACGTTCCCCGGGAGCTCATCTACAGTCTTGTTGATCAGCATGTCCCGAGGGTAGCAGCCTTTGCTGTTGTTGGTTATTGATCCGATGGGAGGGGGTAAGTCTGGCTCGGGGCTCCTTGATGGGGGGCTATTGTTCTCTGGGAACCGGATCGAGTGGCCGACATAGGTGGGGCTGGAGGGGGCTGGGCTTCTTTTCAACCTCTGCTCTTTGTCGTCAAACTCCTGTCAGCCGGGCGGGCAAAGATTGGAACACTTGTCGTTAATTGCACCCCCCTGACATTTTGTGTTGAGGCGTCCCAAACCACTCGGCAGAGTTTACTACGAAGTGTAGTTTACTGAATATTTATGACTGACTGTGTGTATGTATATGTATGTGTTAATTAGCCCCTGGAAACTGAAGTGCCAATTAACTAACAACCAGGTTCCTACTCAGTGCTAGGTAACCGTGTGCATGTGTGCGTGTGTGCGTGTGTGAGCGAATGTGTGTGTGACAGTCCACAGCTGAAACTCACCACACTGATCTGTGAGATGGAGGAAACATCTTTTAGATTGTTTCTCAGCTCATCATAGGACCTGTCGCTCGCAGTCTGGAGATGAGGACACAAAGAGAGCCAGAGAGAGAAAGACTGTACGTTAGAGAGTTTATGATTCACTTCAGTAAGGAGCTGTTGACCAGGATTGTGACCCCATCAACCTCTCCTGGCCCCTTTGTTCAGAAGACAAGAGTTCTAAATCCTTGTCCTCACCTTCAAGGCCCTCCACGGCCTTGCCCCTTCCTACCTCTGCGAAGGACCCTTCCTACCCATGTAACGTGCCGACCCCCCATCAACCTGTCCGCCCCCTCTGCTCTGCAGGCTCCGGCCTACTCCACATCTCCTGCTCCATCAGCCCTACCATCTGAGCTCAAACCATTAAACTACACCACTTTGTGGTCAAAGAGAGAGAGAGAGAGCTTAATGGGGTTGGGTGGGGGAGGGGGAGGGTGGTAGAGGGATTGAGGCAGGGATATCCTGAGGTGAGTGGTGGGTGAGAGGAGGGATGGATTGGTATTTAGCCCCGGGGCGAGGGCTGTTGACGGTGAGATGCTCCATGTGACTTACATTCCACTTGTGGGGATCCCAGGCATTGAACCAGCCTGTGAAGGTGGGGGGCTCGAAGCCCTGCTTGACGGTGATGACGGGGGTGTCGAGGTCACGGCCCGCTGGATGGTACTGAAGGTACTCATCGGTTGAGGCATAAGACTCTTTCTTCTCATAGGTGTTGGCCGATTTTCCCATCCATAGGAAGATCTGCCGAGGAAAACACAGGTCTGAACAGGAGCAGGAACAGGAGCAGGAGGAGGCCATTCAGCCCATCCAGCCTGTTCCACCATTTCAAAAAGGTCACGGAAGATCTACAATCCCATTTCACTGCTGGAGTCTAACCAGCTAAACCCATGTAGGCTGCCATTGATCTGTCTGGTAGGTTTTACCGCTGTTTACACCACTAAGGACCACCCTAGCTGTTAGGGCTTTGGTTTGCAGGGTTAATAGAAGTTGAGTGGGAGGATTCCTGTCCCCCCAGGTCTGCCTCTCTGGGTCCTGTTGATGAGCCACAGAGGACAGGCTCGATTCCGATATTGCGTTATCAAAGATGTCACCTAGTTACTACAGTAGTTGGTATTTTGACATCTGGCAAGCAGGGGTTTGAGCCTTCATTATGTGGACTGGCAGATATTAGTCAAAGCAAGCCAAGTCAACGCAAGGCGATCCAAGCCATACTGGGATTACTCTACTTAAGAGCACAGAAGGTTAAGGAGAGATTTAAGAGGCGTTCAAGATTATGATTGGTTTTGATGGGAGTGGATAGAGAGAAACTCATTCCGCTGGCGGGTGGGTGGGTCGGAACCAGGGGACACAGATTTAAGATAATTGGCAAAAAAACAACAGAGGGACGAGGAGAACTCTTTTTTTCGCAGAGTTGTTACTGCTCTGGAATGCACTGCCTGAAAGGCTGATGGTAACAGGTTCGAAAACAACTTTCAAAGGGGAATGGGATAGTTACCTTAAGAGGAAAAATTTGCAGGAATTATGGGAAGAGAGAGTGGGAGTGGGACTAACTGGGTAGCTCTTCCAAACAGCCATCACAGGCTACGATGGCCTCTTTCTGTGCTGTAAGATTCTATGATACCTCTGTTGTCTCAGACAAGTAGTGCAGGATGTGTGTAAGCTCCTTTGTGGAGCTCCTGTAGCTCAGTGGTTAGAGCACTCGCCTTGCAAGCGGGACACCTGTGTTTGAATCCAGGCAGATCAGGACTAAAAACCTTGGACAAGTTTCCTTATTCCACGCACACGCCTAATAATAATCCCTCCAAAAAAAAACTACAAGGATTATTATTATATTATTATTATTACCTCGGTCCATGTATCTAGTAGCATGACATCCTCCTCATCAAGGTCCTCCTGGGTGAAGTCATAGATCTCAGTCATTATGAAGCATCCAGTCTGATTAGAGCACTCAAACAGGCGAGGCTCGACCAGACATTCCTCTTCCTGAAATCTAAAGGTTACATTATTATTAATAATTATTTAATTAATCATATTTAATTAACCGTGAGCTCCTGTAGCTCAATGGTTAGAGCACTCGCCTTACAAACGTGAGACCTGTGTTCAAATCCAGGCAGCTCAGGGCAAAACCTTGGGCAAATTTTTTTTTTCCTTACTCCTCACATGCGCCTAATAATAATCCCTCCATAAAAAAAATACAATAATAAAATAAAATTGGCCATTTCAATCCATAACTGTTTGTGGGACACTGCTGTGCGCAATTGGCTGCCATATTTCGCCCACAAATATACAGTCAATTCACTTTACAGTATATTCTGTAAAGCGCTTTGTGATGTCGATAAGATGTGAAAAGCGCTATATCAGAATGCAAGGAGTATTATTATTATAAATAATATTATTATAAATAATAATAATAATTATTCCACTCAACATAGCTCGTCGAGACATCCCAGCGCCGACATGAAAGTTTATTTAAATATAAATACAAAATACATGGTCAATTCACTCTATTCTGCAAATTGCTTTGAGATGTCTCGAAGACATGATAAGGTGCTACATCAAATACAAGGTATTTTATTTTATTTTGCAGATATAATTGGTTATTGCTCTCAAAGCACTTCACATGGTTTCACTGAAGAATGCATTAACTGATTGAAAAAGTATTAATAATCATAATTATAATATTCCTTGCATTTGCTACAGCGACTTATCACAGGGTCGAGATGACTCAAAGCACTTCACGGGGTATATTGTGAAGTGGAGTGACTGTATATTTTGTGGGTGAAACGTGGAGGCAGCCAATTACACTATCATCATGGATTCAGTGACCAAATTGTTTTGGGAGGGATTTATTTATTGAGGAAAGCAATCCGCCAATTGACTAACAACCTGGTTCCTTTTTATGGTTAGCCATAACCATAAATAGCGTGTGGAGGAGGGAAACTTACTAAAGGTTTCACCCTGCCCAGGAATCGAACCCGGATCCTCTCGCTAGTGAGGCGAGCGCTCTAACCGCTACACCATCGGGCTCCACTATCTTCAGGTCATCACTATAAAGTGTAGTGAACTGTTCACTTTGTTAGGCGTAACCTGCAGCCAAATTGCAGACATGATGAGAGGAGAGGAGAATGGCCCTTTGCAAACCGTGGACCAGCTCTGCCGTGTTCTGGTAACACTTACATGCTGCCCACCTGCCCCCATCAAAACATGTTCAGGACCCACCTCCGCTTGGCTGGCTAGGGCCTTCTGCATATCCCTTGTTCCCTACCACTCCCTCCACCATTGGTGGCTGCCCAACTAGCCACTAGGTTCCCAAGCCTCTGCAATTTCCCTGTCCCAATCCCCTAACCAACTTGCCCATCTACAGATCACACACAAAGGCTACGTTCTTCACCCAGGCTGTCTGTCACCTCGCCTTAAGGGCAAAGTGTTGTTGTTGCTGTTGCTGCTGTGGCTGCAATTGGCTGTTACCTTTTGTTGCTGGCGTAAGGTGCCTTCCCTCCCAGAGCGACCCAAAATTCAGCCGGTTCCTGCTGCTCCAGAACCGTCTGCTTCTCTCGTTTGGACAGGTGGTTGGACACAGACTTGGCCATTTCCCTCTCGTCTCCACTGCATCCCTGAGGAACAAAGATTGATGGAGAGGGGGGATTGGAAGAACACTCGTGGATGGGCGAGATGGAATGGGAGGGAGGGAGGGAGGGAGGGAGGGAGGGAAGCAGGCAGGCAGGCAGGCAGGCAGGCAGATCTCATCCAAAAACATCCCAACAGAACAGCGTCTCATCCAGAGGTCTGTGACTCTGACAATTTTAGAGCTCTCCCCCCACCACTGCACTAGGATGTCAGCCTCGACTGCAAGCTCAAAATCCTGACGTGGGGTGTGAACTGACAGTAATAATAAGAATAATGATCATTGCATTTAATACAGCGCCTTATCACGCCGTTGAGACGTCTCAAAGCGCTTCCCAGAATGTACTGTAAGGCGGTTTGACTGTATATTTGTGGGCGAAATGCGGCAGTCCAATTCTGCGCAGCAACATCCCACAAACAGTCGTGGATTGAGTGACTAAATTGTTAGTATTCTTTTGAAGGGCCTATTAACCTCCGGAAAAGCAATCTGCCAATTGACTAACACGTTCCTACTTACAGCTGGGAAAGTAGAGGTGTGTGCTGAGTAAGGAAACTTGTGTAACGTTTCGCCCTGACCCACCAGGGAATCGAACCCGGGTCCTCTCGTCTTCAAGGATAATGAAAGCACTCACTTTCCTCTCTCTCTCTAACCACTAAGCTACAAGGACTCCACTACCTTCTGACTGTGTTCTACCGACTGAGCCAGGCTGGAGCACATCAATGGGGCAGGGAGGGGTTGGCACAACAACGATTGGGTGGGGAGGAGGTAGGGAGTCATCAATACTTCACACTAGTACTTGCCTTCCCACACCACAAGTAGGTGGTCTGCTCCGTATTGAGGACAAAGACATCGTTGGAGTTGAGGGAGGAAGCGCGGGCGGGCACCTCGGTGGCTTTGGTGTTCATCTCGTCGGTTCCCCGGACCTGAAAGAGTCTGACCGGAGGTTCCTCCGCCTGTCCTCCTTTGCGTCCCGTTCCTCCCTGGGGATGGAGGAGGGAAGGGGTTTGGGAAAAGGTTTTAGCACAAGGGTTAAAAAAAAAGTGAGGTCTTTGCAGCTTTGCACAAAGCGACAAACATTTACAAAGCCTTTACTGAAACTCAGCTAAACTCACACGAGTCAAATCAGTCAGGACCAGAACTTTTAGTAATAGTAATAATAATAATAATCCTTGCATTTGATACAGCGCATTATCACGTTTCAAAGCGCTTCACGGTGCACAGTTCACATTCTGTAATGAATGTGTTAAATAATATCTAAAATTATAACAGCAATATACTGGACATGACAGGACTTGATGATGACTAGCTTTGCAGAAGAAACAAAAGACTTTATAAACAACAAAGTGTTGATAAAGACTGAAAACACTTTATAATAATAATTATAATAAATGCAAGGATTATTATTAGTAGTAATAGTAGTATTATTATTATAAAGTGTTTTCAGTCCTTATCAGTAATTTTCTCATGGAGAAATGGTCTATAGTGGAGAGGGAGCTGTGGATTTGCATTTGTTTTTGAAGAGGAACCATCTTGCAAAGGACAATGGGTGAAGGATCACCTAATGAACTGGATAAAGAGAGATCCACTCGAGGAAGAAGATGGAGAAAGGGGAAATTGGAACTTGGAAGTCGCAAATCCATGTTCCAGCTTCAGAAGAAAGGGAAGATCAAGACTATGAGTGGAGCAACTCTAGACACACAGTGGTAATAATAATCATAATCCTTGATATCGCGCTTTTCGTATCTTATCGATGTCTCAAAGCGCTTCACAGAATATACTGTAAAGTGAATTGACTGTATATTTATGGGCAAAATGCAGCAGCCAATTGTGCACAGCAGTGTCCCAGAAACAGTCGTGGATTGAAATTACCAATTTTATTATTGTGGGTTTTTTGGAGGGATTATTATTAGGCGTGTGGAGTAAGGAAACTTGCCCAAGGTTTCGCCCTGACCTTCCGGGATTCTAACATAGGTCTCACGCTTGTAATCTGCGTACATGTGGAAGTATGCCCCATGTCTGCGGATTACATCCCCAAGAGGGAGCATGTAAATGAGGAAAAGGAGGGGACCAAGGATGGTTCCCTGGGGTACCCCACAGGTAACTGGGTAAGAGCGGGAGGAAAAGCCGTTTGTGGAGATGTACTTCTGGCGGTTTGTGAGGTAGGACTCGAACCAGGCGAGTGCAGTCCCCATACAGCGGATTGTCTGGAGGGTTTGTGGGCGACACACGGCAGCCGATTGCGGATAGCAAACAGTCCCGCAAATAGTGGTGGTTTGAAGGGATCAAATTATTACATATTTTTAAATTTTAAATTAATTTTTTTAATTTAAGTCCCAAGTTACGGGCCAACTGGACAGTCAGGGGATTCAGATCTGAGTTGGGGTTGGGTTCAGGAGGGAGTGGAGGGAGATGAGGGCGGAGGTTAGGAGGTCAACCAAAGACACGGTCGAAGAGGAAGGTCTTGAAACAGGCCTTGAAGGAGGCAAGGGATGGGGCAAGGCGAAGGGTCAGTGGAACAGAGTACCAAAGCGTGGGGGGGCCGAGAGGCTGAAGAGCCTGATGGCTAATGAAAGGGAGTGGGCATGAGGAGTAGGCCGGAGCCTGCTGAGCAACACATCACTCAGCCCTGCATTGGATCATCGACCTGGACTAGTGGGATTTGAACCCACAATCTTTTGACTGAGCCAGGCTAAAAGAGGAGCGATTTCGGACACACGCACCTGGTAAACAATGAGATTCCCCTTGAAGATGGCCAGGAAGTGACGTGGCTCCTTCCCCATCACCACCCTCACCTGGACGGCCTCGTCATTGTACTTGTTGTCCAGGTTGACAGCCTGAAAGGCGGAGGCCGTGATTTCGTCCTTGGTGGCGTGGAGGCCCTGTGGAGACCAGAGGCCGAGCGGATTACACCCACAGAGCGGTGACACACCCCCAACATACACACACATATACACACACACACACACAGTTATATTTACACACACACACAGTTATATTTACACGCGCCGCCTCACACGTCAAGACAGTCAGAGGTTTGCACCCAAGCTGCTGACTTGAGTCAAGGCGGGTGGAGCGCAGGAGGGGATGGTGGGACAATGACCGTAGGCATGTCCGAAGAGATGGAGGGTCTTGAAACGAGCCTTGAGGAGGAGGCAAGAAAGAGGACGAGGCAGAGAGGCTCCAATTCCAGTTAGGTGGCAGGTACAGCAAACAACGAGGAAGGCTAGCGATATGTTGGTGTTCATTACAAAAGAATTCTCTACCCCAAAAGGATGTAGATGCTCTGTCCTTGAACATATTCAAGACTGAAATTGACAGATTTTTTATGGATAAAGGGATTAAGGGATATGGGGATAAGGCGGGCAGGTGGAGTTAGATTAGAAGATCAGGCATGATCTTAATGAATGGTGGGGCAGGCTCGAGGGGCCGAATGGCCTACTCCTTATTCTTATGTTCTTATGGACAGAGAGGCTGAAAGCCTGACCTCCTTTAGGGGATCAGGCCAGTACCAGCTGAGCGGAGTGAGCGGACTGGTTGGTAGGGAAAGTATTAGGCGCAGGTTGGTAAGCGTCAAGGCTTGAGGGGACTGCAGAGGGTGCATTGGGGATCTGCCTTCTGAATAATCCACAGCTTGTGGAGAGACGCGAGCCACATACCTGCCAGAAGTAGATGAGGTAGGCTGGTTTATTCCTCTTCAGGTAGGTGTAGAGAATCAGGTAACAGTCTCCTCCATAGAAGTGGCCGTAGGTCCTCGGATCCACAGGCTCCATCTCCAGCTCCTCGATCCTCCAGATCTGAGCCAGGCCACAGAGGATCCATAGTCACTCCATTAAAATAATATTTTACCCCTCAAACACTGGTCTCCCCAACTATCCACAAAACCCATTTAATCGCAAACTCCGCCGCCCGCATACTCACCCGCACTAATCTCGTCACACACACCCCAACACACCATTTACTGCCAGGATCCACTGGCTCCCTATCACCAAACAGATCGATTTCACAATCCTGACACTCATCTTCAAACCCCCTTCACCCACAACAGTCAATTCACTTTACTGTATGGTCTGTGGGCGAAACTCAACAGCCAATTGTGTCCCATAAACAGTCGTGGATAGAGTGACCCATTTATTTTTATTGCTATTTTTTGAGGGGATTATTACCTCCGGAAAAGCAATCTGCCATTCTACTAACAGCCGGCTTCCTAATTACTGCTGGGTAAATGGATGTGTGGATTAGGAAAAGTTTCTCCTAAGATTTCACCCCCCACCGGGATTCGAACCCGGGTACTCACACATGCGAGGCAAGCGCTCTAACCTCTGAGCTACAGGACTTACCTCTAGCTTTCCAGACCCATCATCCACCATCCTCTGATGAGCTGCCAACTCAGGCTCCGCATACAACAGTGTCACATCAAACTTCTTCTTTTCCACTTTGGCTGCAGGGAACAGTGAATGGGACAGGGGAGAGAGGGACAGGGGTTAGAATCAATGGTGTACTGTGGCGGGAAGAGGAGAGGTGAGGAGGGGATAGGAGAGGAAAGGAGGGAGGGTAGAGGAGAGGAAAGGAGGAGAGGGGAGAGGAGAGGAGAGGATGAGAGAGAAGAGGGGAGAGGAGTGGAGACGTGAAGATGGGAGAGAGGAGAGGAGGGGAGTGTAGAAGTGGGGAGAGGAGGGGAGAGGAGAAGAGGGAAGGGGAGAGGAGGGGAGGAGGGAGAGGAGAGGATAGTAAATGATAGTAGAGGAATGTGGAGGACAGAGGAGAGAAGGGGAGAGAAGAGGAGGGGAGAGGGGATGCAGAGGAGGGGAGGGAGAGTGAACAGGAGAGGGGTAGAAGAGCAGTGGATAGGGAGGGCTGAGGAGAAGCGGGGAAGAGGAGTGGAGAGGGAAAAGTAGGGGAGGGGAGATGAAGGAGAGGAGGGAAGAGCAGAAGAGGGGTTACGGGAAAAGAGGAGAGGAGGAAGGGAGAGGAGAGTGTAGGGAATGGGAGGCGAGAGCACTCACCAATTTGGCCCACACGGTAAGTCTTCCCAAAGCCCTGGCTCATCCCCTTGACTTTCCACTGCTTGAAAAGCTGGGTGAAGATGGCAGATTCAGCCCCATCGTTCAGCACCTCCACATTGGTGCTGTCAGGGTAGCCCTTGGCGTGGATAAAGCCCTGACCACCAGGTGAGGGAGAGGAGAGAAGTTGTTAAACAGAAACTACCACCACAGCGGCCCCTCACACAGGGTAGCGTCCCAGAGCGCTCGACAGTGGTGGAGCAAGGCACCGATTTGGTGATGGGGATACGTAGGCAGGGTCGGAGAGGAAGGACTTTAGGCGTGATTTGAAGCTGGGGAAGGAAGTGGCGAGGCGGAGGGATAAGGAAGAGTATTTTCGCGGCAGGATGGTTGAAAGCGCGGCCGTTGATAGTGAAACGGACGGCACTAGGAACAAGGAGGAGTTTGGATAGCCAGTTGAGCGGAGGCAGTGTGTGATGGAGTGGGGTGAGGGGGAGGGTGGGGTGGGGAGGGTAAGCCGGTCGGAGAGATAATGAAGTGCTGAATGGCTTAGCTCTAATGGCACAGGGTAATTGCAACTTGTTGCTCTTGTTGATGATAATACTACTAATAATCATCCTTGAATTTGATATAGAGGTTTTCACGTCTTCTAGACGTCTCAAAATGCTTCACAGAATAGACTGTAAAGTGAATTAACCGTATTTTCTGTGGGCGAAACGCAACAGCCAATTGCGCACAGCAGTGTCCCCACAAACAGCCGTGGATTGAAGTGACCAATTTATTATTGTTTTTTGGGGGGAGGGATTATTATCAGGCTTGTGTGTGGAGTAAAGAAACTTGCTCAAGGTTTCACCCTGACCTGGAACTGAACCCAGGTCTCTCGCTTGCGAGACGAGTGGTCTTACAACTGAGCTACAGGACTTCCCCGATGATGATGTGCATGTGGATGGGTGGGGTGGGGTAGGGTGTGGGGGAGGCTTGAAAATCCACACAATGTTCTCAGAGGTGATAGCATGATTGGATTGAGCCAAACTTTAATTCCACAAATAATTGCCTTCATAGCAATACTGAAGGCCCAGAGTTTGGTAGCTTCTCAGACGTGGAGCCCTTCACACCTGAGATGCTGCCCAACGTGGAGGAGCCTAAAGAAGTGCAAGCCTTTGTTGTTGTTGTTGTTGGAGGCAGCATCTACTTACCATAGCTCTCCGGAACGCCGCATCCTTCTCCTCCTTCCTTGACTCTTTTCCCTTCCACACAAATAGTTTGGTGCCCCCTTGATCTAGGAAGTAACAATCCTGCACAGAGATGTGGGTTTGGGGGTGAGAGCTGAAACTTCACTGGGATACACACTCACACACTCATACACACTCAGACACACGCACACATTCACAGAGACCAACTCACTCACTCACTCACTCACTCACTCACTCACTCACTCACTCACTCACTCACTCACTCACTCACTCACTCACTCACTCACTCACTCACTCACTCACTCACTCACTCACTCACTCACTCACTCACTCACTCACTCACTCACTCACTCACTCACTCACTCACTCACTCACTCACTCACTCACTCACTCACTCACTCACTCACTCACTCACTCACTCACTCACCCACCCACCCACCCACCCACCCACCCACGCACACTCATACGTACTCTTACACATGCATACACACACACTTATAGAGACACACTCACTCACACATATGTAAGGAGTAAATCCTGAGGGGAGTACAGAGAGGGTTCCAAACTCTGGAACACTCTCCCTCAATCCCTCCGCCTTGTCCTCTCTGGCTCCCTTTTCAAATCCAACCTAAAAACCTTCCCCTTCGCCTTGCTTACAGCCACCTCATGTGGCTAGGACATCCCAAGTCCCTGGACAGTCAGTGTTTTAGAACCCGAGCTGGGGTTGGGATCATGGCGGGAGAAGGGAAGGGAGAGAAGGGGTGTGACCACACAAACAAGGAGGAGTGTCGTAAGGTGAAACTTGAAGGAGGCCGGGAAGGGGCGAGGAAACTGCGGGATAGAATTCCAGAGGTTGCAGGCAATGTAGCTGAAGGCTCACCCACCAATGGTGAAGCGGGTGGGTCGGGGTACATGGAGCAGGCCGGAGTGAGCAGACAGATTGATAGCGGGTTAGGAGGTCGCAGAGGTAGGGTGGGACGAGGCCATGGAGGGTTTTGAAGGTGAGGACCAGGATCTCGAATCCTCTGGGTGATGGACACAGGGTCTTACCTCATGCTTGAGGAGATCCTGTGTGAGAGGTCGTGTGGCAATCTCCTGGACCACCAGACTCCCTGTTTCATCTGACACACTGAGGGACAAACATACAGAGTTTAGCGACAACAACAAATTAGGGAGGATATCCCAAGACATTGGACAGTGAAGGGTTTGCACCCAAGCTGTGGTTTAGAGTCAAGAGGGTTGGAAGGCAACGGTGGAGGGTGGTTGGAGGGGGGCAGGGGAGGGGATGATGACCAGCACACAGAGAGAGAGAGAGAGAGAGAGAGAGAGAGAAAGGGGGCACAGAGACACCAGGCCTTATCATGTCTCCGAGACGTCTGGAAGCACTTTGCAGGGTACACCATAGAGTGTAGTGACTGTGTGTTCTGGGTGGGGGGGCTGGCTGAGGATGGGGGCGAGGGTGAGGGTGACGGTGGGGGTGAGGGTGGGGACGAGGGTGGGGGTGACGCAAGGACGTACTGGTAGAGCCTGACGTTGCATTTCTGTTGCTGGTTGGGTTCCTCGTCAGGGGGTGCGTCCCTCAGGGCCTCAGTCCTCTCACCCAGGACTGAGGTCATGACTCTCATCAGCTCAGGTGATGCCTCCTCTTGGTCTCCATCCACGATGCCCACCTGCGTGCGGCCCCCCCTCTCATTATCCCTGATGGACTGAGCCATTCGCAAAGCCTGTGAGGTGGGAGGTGGGGGTTAGGTTGAGGTGGGTTGGGATAGGGTGGGGTGGAGTGGAGAGGGTGGATGGGTGGGGGGTGGGTGAGAGAGAGAGCACAAACATTCCTCAGTCACTGTATCAACACCAACCCAAACAATAACAACAAACAACAACTTGCATTTCGATGGCGGCCTCTCACGCAGGGTGGCGTCCCAGAGCACTTGACACTAAGGAACAGGCAGAAGCCATTCATCCCCCTCGAGCCTGTTGCACCATTCTATTAGATCGCAGCTGATTTGATAGTACCTTGACTCCATTTTGCTCTGTATCCCTTGACACCCTCCACAATGACAAGTTATGGTTGCAAAGTGCCTTTCACGTCACGAGGACATCCCAAGGCGCTGGACACTCAGGGATTTGGACCTGAGCTGGAGGTTTGGGGATCAGGGTTTGGGATGGAGGGCAGGGACAGCAAGGGAGAAGCCAAAGACGTGGTTGAAGAGTAGGGCCTTGAGACGTGACTTGAAGGAGGCAAGGGAGGGAGAGAGGCAAAGGGACTGCGGGATGGAGTTCTAAAGGGCGGAGGTCAGTGAAGCTGAATGGGCGACTGCTGATGGTGGGTGGGCGGGCGCGTGGGACATGGAGCAGGCCAGTGTCCACCGAGCAGGAGAACCCGGAAAGCGATCCGCCAATCAACTAACAACCAGAGTGAGGAAACCTGCCCAACATTTTGCCCTGCCCACTCAGGAATCGATTATCCAGGTCCTCCTCGCTTGCGAGGCGGGTGCTCTCACCATTGAGCTACAGGACTTCACAGAGTTGCGTCAAGGCTTGGAACCCACCTAGTACTGGCTTCCGCCCCAAGGCAGCTCGCAACCACTCACCTTTAACCTCTTCATCTTGCTGCTTCCCGGAGAATTCCACTGAACTATGACCTTTCCCAGATCCAAGAGGAAGATGTCACCATTGTTAAAGCATCTCCAAGAGAGATCCACCTGAAATAATAATAATACTAATAATCCTTGCAATTGATATAGCGCTTTTCACATCTTATCGACGTCTCAAAGCGCTGCACAGAATATACTGTGAAGTGAATTGACTGTATATTTGTGGGCGAAATGCGGCAACCAATTGCGCACAGCAGTGTCCCCACAAACAGTCATAATACTGGAATCAAATCCTAATAATCAAATCATAATAAACAAATAACCATAGCAATGCTCGCATTTGACACAGCGCTGTATCACGACTTTGAGACGCCTCGAGCCCTTCACAATTATACACTGTAAAGTGAATTGACTGCGTATTTTCTGGGTGAAACGCGGCAGCCAATTGCGCACAACTGCGTCCCCACAAACAGTCGTGGATTCTGTGACCAAATCATAACTATTCCTATTTATTTATTGAAGGGATTATCACCATCGGAAACATGGTCTGCCAATCGACTAACAACTGGGTTCCTACTTTTATCGCTAGGTAAACAGAGGTATATGGACTGAGGAAACTTGCCCAGTTTCACCCTGTCCAGGAATCGAATCTGGGTCACTCGCTTGCGAGGCAGGTACTCTAACCACTGAGCTACAGAACTCCAATTGCCCTCAAACAGTCGTGGATTAAGTGACCAAATATTATTATTAATTTACAGTGTATAATTGTGAAGGGCTTTGAGGCATCTCGAAGTCATGATATTATTATTAATTTATTTGGAGGGAGGGAGTCACAACTCAGCAAGATTATTAGAGGCAGAGAGAGGGACAGATACACACAAAACACAGAGGTGGAGAAAGAGAGAGAAAGAGACACACACAAAGGTGAAGAGAGGGGGACACACACAGAGGTGGAGGGAGAGGGATATACACACAGAAATGGAGAGAGAAGGACATGCACACAGAGACAGAGAGAGACACAGGCAGAGAGAAATACACACTCACAATTTGCCTATGAAATTTAAGATGGTTCCCGGGTAGTGGGGGAAGTGTGGGGTGTGTGTGGAGGGGGGTGGGAGGGGGGAGTGCGGAGAGGGTAAGGGGTCATTCCTCACCTCGGTGGCCATGATGGACTTGCGTCCTTTCAGGTGAAGTAGGCGTTTGATGTTGTACATGTTGGTCTCCACGTGATTGAAGCTGGAAGCCACTCCTCCTTTCTTGTACCTGCCAAACGCCAGCCAATAATCTCAGTGCGGTCAACAAGCCCAGCATTTGATATACAGCGCTTTGTCACGATGTGGGGACATCTCAAAACCTTCCCCAGTCAAGCGTAGGGAACTGTGTTTTGTGGGAGAAACGCAGCAGCCGAAAAGGTTGCACGAGTGATCAAACTACAGCGGAGTCCTGTAGCTCAGTGGTTAGGAGCACTCGCCACGCAAGCGAGAGGATTCGGGTTCAATTCCAGCCAGGGCGAAACCTTGGGAAAGTTTATTTATTCCACACACACATGCCTGATAATAATGCCAAAAAATTGTTCATCTCAATCCATGACAGTTTGTGGGGACCTGGGCGCAATTGACTGCCGCGTTTCACCCACAAATATACAGTCAATTCAATTTAGAGTATATTTTCTGAAGTGCTTTGAGACGTCTAGAAGACATGAAAAGCACTGTAAATAATACTATTATTATTTATCACCAGGGCTGATCTAAATGATTTCAATAATAATAATAATTCTTGCATTTGATGTAGCGCTTAGAATTCGTCATTTACTTGAGAGGCCCCATTGAATAATAATAATAATGATAATAATCCTATTATTATTTGATATAGCTCCTTAGCACGTCTTCTAGACATCTCAAAGCGCTTCACAGAATATACTGTAAAGTGAATTGATTGTATATTTGTGGGCGAAACGCGGCAGCCAGTTGCGCACAACAGCGTCCCCCACAAACAGCCGTGGATTGCAATCATACTCGATTACTGTTCCTGTTGTGGTACTCACACAATGCCATTCTTGAAGTAGCTTTTGAAGGCCGAGGACTCGTGTGCCTGCACCTCCCTGTACTGGATGGGGCTCCCACCCAAGTATTCATCCAGTTGGGTGACAAAAATCGCTGCGCTGCCCTGCTCATCCTGGCTCGATTCCTTCCCCAACCAGAAATGCAAAGCCTGGGATCTGCCTGTGGACGTCTTCTTAACCTGGGCACAACAACAACAGCAACAATTACACTTCTATAGGGCCTTTCACGTCTCAAGGCACTGGACAGTCACTGCTTCAGACCCGAGCTGAGGACAGGAGCGGTGGAGGGAGGGGAGGGGGGGGAATAGGAATTTCCGATGCGTCCATCGAAGAGGAGAGTCTTGAGGCAGGACTTGAAGGAGGCCAGAGAGGGGGGCGAGGCTGAGGGACTGCGGGATGGAGTTCCAAAGTTTGGGGACAGAGTGGCTGAAGGCTCGCCTGCCAATGGTGGGGCGGGTGGGTCAGGGACGTGGAGCAGACCAGAGCGACCTTGAGTCAGAAAGTTGTGGGTTCAAGTCCCCCCCCATCCACGTCAGGTCTTTGCAGTCTAAGATGACTCTCCGGAGAGGTGCTGGGTGGAAGGGGGGGTGTAGACTGGGGCTGTTGCATTTTCAGTCATGCCGTCCTTCGGGTGAGATGTTAAATCTATTTGCATACAGCGGTGAGTTTGCACACAGCAGCCAATTGCAAACGGTAGTGTCCCACAAACAGCCACGGAGCGAGTGACCAATTTCAGGATTGTTGGCCAGGATACCAGGAGAGGGAGAGAGAGAAAAACTTCCTTTTCTTTCCTGATAGTCATAGAATCATTAACATCCAACTAAATAAGCACAGAGGGGACTTTGGTTTAATGTCACAGCTAGTCGTGTAGCTCAGTGGTTAGAGCACTCGCCTCACAAGAGAGAGAGCTAACAAGGGTTCGATTCCCAGCAGGACAAAGCCTTGGGTAAGTTTCCTTACTCCACACACAATAATCAAATTGGTCACTTCAATCCGCGACTGTTTGTAGGACACTGCTTTGCCCAATTGGCTGCCACATTTCACCCACAAACATACAGTCAATTCACTTTACAACATGAACAAAATTACAATTGTATAGCGCTTTTCACATCAGGAGGACGTCTCAAGGCACTGGACAGTCATTGTTTCAGACCCGAGCTGGGGAATGGTGGGGGGTGGAAGGAAGGGAAATGGGGGATTAGGAGTTGCCGAGGGGGACCATCGAAGAGGAGAATCGTAAGGCAGGACTTGAAGGAGGCCAGGGAGAGGGTGAGGCGGAGGGATTGTGGAATGGAATTTCAGAGGTTGGGTGCAGAGTGGCTGAAGGCTTGCCTGTCGATGGTGGGGCGGGTGGGTTGGGGGACGTGGAGCAGGCCAGAGCCCGCTGAGCAGAGGGAGCATGCAGGTTGGTAGAGGGTTATGAGGTCACAGAGGTAGGTGGGGGCAAGGCCATGGAGGGTAGGTGGGGGGCAAGGCCATTTAAAGATGATGCACACAGTGCTCCCCAGCACTGCATTGGAGCCTCAGCTTAGACTATAGAGTTCAACAAGCTGATATGAAGTTTGAAAGCCCATCCGGATGGCCTCCTTCTGCATTGTAATCTTCTATGACTCCATGACGATCGATTAACCACTACAGTAATGTCCTAATGATGGGATTCGGAGTCGCCCTTGGGTATACTTACAAACAATATGATGTAACAGTCTCCCTCGAAGAAAGTGCCATAGGCCTTCGTAGCAAGAGGAACCGGCTCCATTTTCTGTAAGAGCAATTAGCATGGTGAGATGTGGAGCTTCTGCAAACAGTCTCTGAGACTACAGCCTGGCAAAGGCTTTGCTTTACATCAGTACATTCTCTGCCCGTCCGCCCCACCATTGGCTGTCAGGCCTCCAGCCTCTCTGACCCACACCCACACACTCTTTGGAACTCCATCCCACAGTCCCTTCGCTTTGCTCCGTCCATCCCACAGTCCCTTCGTCTCGCTCCCTCCATCGTGGAGCTCCTGTAGCTCAGTGGTTAGAGCACTCGCCTTACCAGCGTGAGATCCATGTTCGAATCCTGGCAGATCAGGGCAAAACCTTGGGTAAGTTTCCTTACTCCACATGCCTAATAATAATCCCTCCAAAAAAAACCACAATAATAAAAATTGGCCATTTCAATCCATGATTGTTTGTGGGACATTGCTGTATGCAATTGGCTGCTGCGTTTTGTCCACAAATATACAGTCAATTCACTTTACAGTATATTCTGTGAAGCGCTTTGAGACATCAATAAGATGTGAATTGACAGTATATTTATTTATGGGCGAAACGCGGCAGCCAATTGTGCATAGCAGTGTCTCTACAAACAGTCGTGGATTGAAATGACGAATTTTTATTATTGTATTTCTTTTTGGACAGATTATTATTAAGTGTGCGTGTGGAGTAAGGAAACTTGCCCAAGGTTTCGCCCTGATCTGCCTGGATTCGAACATAGGTCTCACGCTTGTAAGGCGAGTGCTCTAACCACTGAGCTACAGGAGCTCCACAAGATTACCTGCCCACGAGAAATGCCCTGTGTAAATGTAGCCTGTATTGTGTGGTGTGGTCTGTGCCTCACGCTGCTAGGTGGGGAGAGATGAGGAGATGGATCTTACCTCAATGGACCATATCTGAAGACCTGGGTTACTGTTGACATTCTTGAAGGCTTCTGGCATCAGAGTGGGCATGTTGACGACTGAGACAAAAAGGACAGGAGATAGAGTTCATAGAATCATACAATTATACAGCACAGAAGGAGGCCATTCGGCTTTGAAAACAGCTGTCCAAATCAATCTCACTCCCCCGCGCTCTCCCCTTTATAGTCCTCCGCAAACAATTATCGATTCAGTCAATGCTCCTAACACCATCCATTAACAACTACAAAAAGGCAATTTACTATACAGCATATCCTGTGAAATGCTTTGAGATGTCTCAATGACAGGATAAGAAGGCGCTATATCAAATACAAGCATTGTGGTGTCCTGTAGCTCAGCAGTTAGAGCACTCTTCTCGCAAGTGAGCGACCTAATTGGATTCCCAGCAGGGTAACACCTCGAGCAAGTTTCCTTACTCCACACACACGCCTGATAATAATGCCTTGAAAAAACCCAGTAATAAATTTGTTATTTCAATCCACGACTGTTTGTGGGACACTGCTGTGCACAATTGGCTGCTGCGTTTCGCCCACAAATATACAGTCAATTCACTTTACAGTATATTCTGTGAAGCGCTTTGAGACGTTTAGAAGACGTGCTAAGGAGCTATATCAAATGCTAGGATTATTATCATTATTATTATTATTATTCAATGGGGCCTCTCAAGTAACTGACGAATTCTAAGCCTGAATAATTGATTTATTGGATGGGGCGGGGAGGGGCGGGTGGAGGAAGTGAGGGGGGGGGGTGCTGTGGGTGGTGAATTTCAGGAAGAAACTGCTATCAAAATAAAATCCGAGGAGTTAGCCAGGTTCTATCTACCTGTGTCTCGACCTTGAGGGAACAGCGAGGTTAGGAACCTGCATTGATGTTTCCGTGTAGATGAGGCACCAGGTGTATACACATGCTCAATGGGGATTCCCAGAAAGAGAGAGAAGGGAAGGAGAGATAGGGAGAAAGAGAAAGAGAGTGGAAAATTCTTTAAGCAACACATCTAAGGTTGATCTCCACCCTTTCTAGGAACAGGAGCAGGCCATTCAGCCCCTCAAGCCCATTCGGCCATTCTACCATTCGTTCCACCCACAAAATACACAGTCGCTTCACTTTACAGTATATCCTGTGAAGCACTTTGAGATGTCTCGAAGACGTGATAAGGCGCTGTGTCAAATGCAAGGATTATTCTTACAAAGCAGTGCTTATCAGATTGCCATAACAATAAAGATAAAACAATAAAGGATTATATTTATATTGCTCTTACATGAAACTACAAACTTAATGATAATAATCCTCGCGTTTGATACGGCGTCTCTCATGTCAGTAGGCCGTCCCAAGACGCTGGACTGTCTAGTGTTTGCACCTGTGCTGGGGTGAGCGGGGGCAAGCGGAGTGAGGGGGAATAATGGACCAAAGCACCACTAAAAGGAAGGTCCCGAGGCGAAAAGAGGGAACGTGTAGTGACTGTTTAATGTGCAGATGAACACGGAACAGCAATGTCCCATAAACAGGTGTGAGGCGACCAGCCCATGGTATCTGGGCAAGCGAGGGAGGGAGGGTAGGAGGGAAGGAGGGACTAAGGTGGAAAGATTGAGGGATGGAATTCTAGAGTTTCAGGGGCTAGTGGTTGAAGGCATGGCCACTGATGGTGGAGCAGAGGGGACGAGGGACAAACAGGAGGCCGGAGCTAGCCAAGTGGAGAGGGCATTTGGTGGAGTGGGTGGGGGCTGGGGTAAGCAGGTCGGAGAGATAGGGAGGTGCCAGGGAATTAATTTATTAAATATATAAATGCAAACTCTAAGGTTATATTGACACGGGGTAAGGAGGGAAGAGAGGCTTCCCTCCTCGCCCCCCAAAAACTGGCTTCTGATTTTGAGTAGTGGGATCTTTAATGTCCACCTGAACACTTTATCATGTCATCCAAAGGACGGCGTCTCCGTCAATACAGCACACGCCCCCCCGCCACCCCCCTCCCACCCCCAGCGACTCAGCCCAAGGTTCTGTCAGTTGAAAGATCAAAAGCGGGCGGGCGGGGGGAGGTAGAGGAGGGGAAGAGGGACAGAGAATGGAGGGTGAACTGGTGTGTGTGGCTGACAGGAAGGTGGGGGTTGGAGGTGGGGGTTGGAGGTGGGGGCGGGCTGGTGAGGGAAGAGAGGAGTCTCTTCATTAAAGAACAAATACACTCCAAATACATAGCTCCACGTTGGCAGTGAATCCACTCATTTGGACTCACACTGACTGAATGAGTGCGGGAGGTGGAAATAATCCTAGGCGACACGGGAAGAAAGAAGAGGGGAAGGGAGGGAAGAAGGTAGGGGAGGGACGGAGGGAGAGAGGGAAAGGGACAATAGAGATAGAGAATGAGCTGCATTGTTATCAGTGAAACACTGAATCCTTTGTTACTCCCAGGGATTTGCATAACTCCTCTCTTTGTGTGTACTCAGCGACAGAAACTGGTTTCATCTCAGCTTCCTTATCAATCATGTGTAACTTCGCGGGTCGGTAAAACTCTCTCTCGCCCATGAGTCTGAAGGTTGTGGGTTCTAGCCCCGCGTTGGGAGAGCTTTGGCTCATGTAACCCAGCCAGTGCCGGGCCAAGCTGCGGCCCGGGTCAGGACCACGGATCCTGTCAGTGAGCTGAATACCCTCCAAACATCCGCACTTGTCTAGAGTGAGTCTAATGTATCCTATCAGTCGCGCGTTTCCACGTTTCTCTTAAGTATTGAATGTTCCTTGATTTAGGACGGGAAATCAACCATAAATAATAATCCTTACATTTGATATAGCGTTTTTGACGTCTTCTAGATGTCTCAAAGCGCTTCACAGAATATACTGTAAAGTGAATTGATTGTATATTTGAGGGCGAAACACGGCAGCCAATTGCGCACAGCAGCGTCCCCACAAACAGTCATACTACTGTAATCAAATCTTAATAATCAAATCATAATAAAAAAATAACCATAGCAATGCTCGCATTTGACACAGCGCCTTATCACGACTTCGAGATGCCTCGAAGCCCTTCACAATTATATACTGTGAAGTGAATTGACTGCGTATTTTCTGGGTGAAACACGGCAGCCGATTGCGCACAGCAGCGTCCACACAGTCGTGGATTGAAATGACCAATTTATTATTGTTTTTTTGAGGGATTATTAGTAGGCATGTACGTATGTGGAGGAAGGAAACTTGCCCAAGGTTTCACCCTGACCTGCCTGGATTTGAACACAGGTCTCACATTTGTAAGGCAAGTGCTCTAACCACTGGGCTACAGTAGCTCCACAATATTATAATATAATAGTCAATGAAATAAATTTATTGATTCAATCGACCGATCAAGAAGCCTGAGCGCCAACTGCGCGAGGCTGTCACTCCGGTCTTGCCAAGAGAGGCCAGGATTTGATAGGATTTGATAGGGCAGATATGGGGAAGACTTGGGGAGACCCCAAACCAGCGGCCATTCAATACAATATCAAACAGTCACAAACGGATCAAACAGGGAAGTTAGAAGAAATTTCTTTACGCGGAGAGCAGAGGGAGGGAATGTGGAACTTGTTGCCGACAATGAGTTGTTGACACAAATAGCGTAGATGTGTTTAAGGGGAAGCCAGATAGGTAAATGAGAGAGAAAGGAATAGAAGGCAAAGTGAATTGACTTTATATTTGTGGGTGAAAAACATGGGCATAAACACCGGCTTAGACCAGTTGGGCTGAATGGCCTGTTTCTGTGCTGTATATTCTAATGTATTCTAAAGTAATCTAAATCTTTAAACTCGGCCCTAAAAAAAACCCCACAATAATAAAATCGGTCATTTCAATCCACGGCTATTTGTGGGGATTCTGCTGTGTGCAATTGGCTGTCGCGTTTTATCCACAAATACAGTCAATTCACCTTCAGATAAGACGTTATAATAATAATCCTTGAATTTGATATTGCACTTTTCACATCTTCTAGGCGTATCAAAGCGCTTCACAGAATATACTGTAAAGTGAATTGATTGTATATTTGTGGGTGAAACACAGCAGCCAATTGCGCACAGCAGTGTTCCCACAATAGCTATGGATTATAATGACCAATTTTATTATTGTGTTTTTTTTTTGAGGTATTATTATTAGGGGTGTGTGGAGTAAGGAAATGTGCCCAAGGTTTCATCCTGACCTGCCTGGATTCGAACATAGGTCTCACACTTGTAAGGCGAGTGCTCTAACCACTGAGCACCAAGCTTCGCTCCCTCATTACCCCAGTCCTTGCCAGCCTCCACTGGCTCCCTGGCCCGAGAGGATCGATTTCAAGATCTTCACCCTTGGCTTCAAACCCCTCCACTCCTCTGCATCCCCCCTACCTCTCTGACCTCCTCTCTCCTCAAACCAGCACCTGTTGCCTTCGCTCCACCGGGTCTGACCTCCTCCATGTCCCCCGAATCCTCCACTCCACCCTCGGCGGCCGGGCCTTCAGCCACTATTGCCCCGAGGCTCTGGAATTCCCTTCCTCACTCCCTTCACCTCACCCCTTCTTTTCCCACTTTCAGGTCCCAGCTGAAGACCTTTCTCTTCGACCGTGCTTTTGGTCACCTTTCTACCCCTGCCCCTGGCTCGGTCCTGGGATCTGCTATTGTGAAGCGCTCTGAGACGTCGTCCGGCGTGGAGGGCGCTATATAAATCAAAGTTGTTGTTGTTGTTGTTGAGCTACAGGATCAAAAGATCTCTCAGAACTTCACTGTATAGCGGTGAAACTGGGTAATTTGTGGCACTGAAAATTATGCACTGCAAACCATGCAGTCCTGCAGCTCAGTGCGTGCAAAAGGACCTGGGTTCGATTTCCATGCGAAACAAAGCCTTAGGCAAATTTTGTTGCTCCCACACTCCTTACTAGCAGTAAGTAAGAACCTGATGGTTAGTCGATTGTTGGGATTACTTTCTGGCTTTAATAATACCTTCAAAAAATAAATTGCTCACTCAATCCACGATCGTTTGTGGTACACGGCTGTGGGCATTTGGCTGCCGTGTTCCTTCCACAAAACACACAGTCAATTTACTTTTCAGTGAATGTCCAGTCAAGCTCTTCGAGGCGTCTCAATGCCGTGACAAGGCGCTGTATCGAACGCAAGCATTGTTAATTATTATTAACAACATTCCACAAGCGGGCAGGCGAATAGGCAATTGTACTTAGGGGATTGTTGGCCAGGACACCGAGGGAAACTCTCTTTTCATTTTGAACAGTATCTTTAAGATTAATTTCAACAGACAGACGGGACACAGGTGGGACTTGAACCCACAAACGTCTGAACACAGGGGCGAGCGTGCTACCTGCCGACTGAGCCAAACTGACTGAAATATCTGTCAATTGTGAAATCACCCTTTGTAACTCTAAACCTTTCTTTGGTTCTGCTGCCCTGAGGAGATCTGAAAGCGTTGCTCTGATATTTATCTATCTCTCTCTCTCTCTCTCTCAATCCTATTTAGAAACCTATCCACCTCTGTCACTGTCACATCAGAGATGCCTATTTTCAAGAACAAAGAGCTGTGGAACCCTCTCCCTCAATCCGTCCTCCACCAACCCTCCCCCATCCCCACCACCCCCACTTAAATCACAGCAACCAGGAGACTAAGCATGTACTGCTAGGTGCGGTCTGAATGTATTACAGTGTTTACTTAAGGAAAGGCTGTAAAGTAAAACCTGTCTTTCCTGTCCCATTGTACTTAACCCCGAAACGACATATAGACAGAGTATCTCCTTACAGTATCTCATGCTAGTTGTCTCATACTATTCAGTGTTGTAACACAAAATAATAATAATAATCCTTTTATTTGATATAGTGCCTTATCGCGACTTCTAGACGTCTCCAAGCGCTTCACAGAATACACTGTAAAGTGAATTGCCTGTATACTGTATTTGTGGGCAAAATGCAGCAACCAATAGCGCACACCAGTGTCCCCACAAACAATCGTGGATTGAGTGACCAATTTATTATTTTTTTTGGAGGAATTATTATTAGATGTGTGGAGTAAGGGAACTTGCCCGAGGTGTCACCCTGACTGGAATTGAACCCAAGTCTCTCACTTGTAAGGCGAGCGCTCTAACCACTGAGCTACAGGACTCCACATGCTACAGGACTCCACAATCGGGAAGGAAGGTGATCGATGGAGGAGACTAGGGTTCAGATTATCTACATGACGAGGTATTTGTTAGGTCAGGATGTCAGCAAAGTTGGGTAATTGGATTTGAGGTATGGGTCAGCCTTGATGCTATAAAACAGCTGAAACAGGCTTGAGGGGCTGAATGGCCTCCTCCTGTTCCTATGTCTCGGTATCAGTTAGGACTACCCTACCCTACCCTACCTATTAGTTAGTCAGTCAGTCAGTCAGTCAGTCAGTTAGTTAGTTAGTGCTTTGGCTGGGGTATTGGCATTGAGGTATAATATGTTACACTTATTCAGTGCCTTTCACATAGGGGAAGATTTACAGTAATGTGTGGTGACAGTGTGTAGGGTGGGAGAAACTCAGTCACTTTTATCTCTTCACTGACTTTGGATGAGATGTTAAAACCGTTCAGGTAGACGTTAAAGATACTGTGATTCTGCTTAAAAAGACACGGGAGTTTCCTCCTCTCTCTCTCTGTCTGTTTCTCTCTCTCTCTCTCTCTCCTTCTCAGTGTCCTGGCCAACAATTCTCAGCCAAAAGTGATTAATCACCTCTGTTTGTGGGACGTTGCTTTGTGCAAATTGGCTGCTGCGTTCATTCACGAAACACACAGTCACTGCAATCCAGCAAAGCTCCTGTAGCTCACTCGCTTTACAAGCATGAGACTTGTGTTCGGATCCAGGCAGTTCAGGGAGAAACCTTGGGCAAGTTTCCTTACTCCACACGCCTGCTAATAATCCGTCCAAAAAAACACAATAATAAAATTGGTCATTCCAATCCACAACTGTTTGTAAGACGCTACTGTGCGCAACTGGCTGCCGCGTTTCGCCCGCAAATATACAATCAATTCACTTTACAGTATATTCTGTGAAGCGCATTGAGATGTCAATAAGATGTGAAAAGCGCTATATCAAATCAAGGATTATTATTATTATTAGCATTTTCAAACCTTCTCCTGAGCTGATAAGGCGCTGTATCGCATGCAATGTTTATATACTAGGGAAGACCTGTAGCTCAGTGGTTAGAGCACTCGCCTCGCAAGCGAGAGAGAGAGTGTTTCCATTCCAGGAAATTTGCACGTGTAGGAAGGAGTTGGAACTCTCAGTCTGATTCGGATGTTCTTAAGCACAGTGACGGATTTCCATGTGGATCAGACCCTGATTGATCGCAGTGATGGGTTTCCACGTGCATATGTTTGTTGGCCCCCCAAAAAAAACTGGGGCGTCGGGGGATTGGAAGAGCAGTTTTCTGGTTATTTAAGACCGGTCACACAGAGAAAGAGAAAGAGGCTGAATTGTTAATGACAGCATCATCTGAGAGTCTCTGGTGAGGTGGAGAGACCTGAAAATCCTGCACCTGTTTCACTGACGCACAGAATGTCACCGGGAGTGTTTTACCAGCTAATGCAAATCTCAGCAGTCTCTAGTTTCCTTCTTCCATTCCTCGCCAGGCTTCACTGACTCCCATTATCCCAGCCCATCGACTTCTAGATCCAAGTACTGACCTTCAACGCACTTCCTGGTCTAGCCCCCCCCCCCCGTTTCCATGCCCGCCACTCAGCTGCCCACCCACCCACACCAGTTGCTTTTGTGACTAGTCAAGGCCTGTGGCTCAGTGGTTAGAGCGCTCACCTCACATGCGTGAGACATGTGTTCGAATCCAGGCAGATCAGGGCGAAACCTTGGGCAAGTTTTCTTACTCCACACACACGCCTAATAATAATCCCACCAAAAAACACAATAATAAAAATTATTCATTTCAAGCCACAACTGTTTCTGGGACACTGCTGTGTGCAATTGGCTGCCACATTTCACCCACAAATATACAATCAATTCACTTTACAATATATTCTGTGAAGCGCTTTGGGACGTTGATAAGATGTGAAAAGTGCTATAGCAAATGCAAGTATTATGATTATTATTATTATTATTTAAGCGAGATTATTTAACACCCTGGTTCCTTCTCAGTGATAGGGAAACAGAGAGGTGTGGAGTAAGGAAACTTGCTTAAGGCTTCGCCCTGCCCGCCTGGGAATCGAACCTGGGTCCTCTCACTTGCGAGGTGAGCACTCTAACCTACGAAAATTATAGTACAGACTTCACAAAGTAGCAGCCAGGGAGTCAGTGGAATCTGGCGAGGACTGGTGGTGGGGAGGGTGGGGAGGGGAGTGTGGAGTTTATTGCAGGTCAGGGTCAGTTGAGGTGTTTCAAGATTAAATAAAGATCAAGGGCAGAGATTATTTGCCCTGCGCGGTGAATCAGTCACAAGTAGGAATAAATTTAAGGCAATCACAAGAGCAGTTATAGGGGAGGTTAGGAAATATGCTTTTTTTTGTGTAGAGGGTGGATTGGAGCATGGAATTTCTCTTGCCACAATCTCTGAGGCAAAGTCTTAAAACAAAACTCTTAGGAAAGGAAATTTGATTAATGCTTGCAGGGAACATAAAACTCGTATTTGATAATCCTTGCATTTTGTTTTAGCGCTTTTCACGTCTTCTAGACGTCTGAAAGCACTTCAAAGAATATTCTGTGAAGTGAACTGATTGTATCTCTGTGGACGAAGATAAGAATTTGCTGGGAGAATGAAAAGAACAAGGTTCCATCTCGTTTGGCTTCCACCATCCTGGAGACCTGTAGCTTGGTGGTTAGAGCACTCACCTTGCAATGGGAGACCTGGGTTCAATTCCCGGCAGGTCAGGGCGAAACCTTGGGCAAGTTTCCTTACTCCACACACATGCCTGATAATATTCCCTCAAAATAAAAATAATAAACTGGTCATTTCAATCCATGACTATTTGTGGCGACGCTGCTGTGCACAATTGGCTGCCGCGTTTCGCCCACAAAATATACAGTCAATTCTCTTTACCATATATTCCGTGAAGCGCTTTGAGACGTCTAGAAGATGTGAAAAGCCCTATATCAAAATGCAAGGATTATTATTATCCTGGCAGTCGCTTGACATGTCATGTCCCAAACTATACATTGCTCTCCCCCAGATATGATTCTCTAGCAGAAATCTATTGCATTTGTTCTAAGAGCAAACAATATTTTCTGCTTCCACTGTCTCACTTAAGGGAGCCTGTTCCATACGTATACTGTGTGCAAATTGGCTGCCATGTTCACTACAGAACTGCGCAGTCATTGCACTGTACAGGAGATTCCTATGAAGCCCTTTGAGATGTGAAAGGAGCTGTGTCAATTGTAAAGACATGTAAAGAACAACCATTAGCATAGACCTATTGGGAATGTAGCCATTAACAATTAATAATAGCTGTATCCTGTCATGATGATAATAATAATCTTTGCATTTGATATTGCATCTTTTCACATTGTTGGGATGTCTCAAAGCGCTTCACAGAATATATAATAATAATAACCCTTGCATTTGATACAACGCCTTATCACGACGTCTTCTAGACGTCTCAAAGTGCTTCACAGGATATGCTGTAAAATGAATTGACTGGTGTATTTTGTGGGCGAAACGCAGCAGCCAATTGCGCACAGCAGCGTCCCCTGCAAACATTCGTGGATTGAAGCGACCAAATTTATTTGGCCAACTGAGGCTGGTTAGGCCTGAGGAATGATCACCGTCTTTGGAGACGAAGAGGAGGAGAAAAGTTGGCCTTGAAAACTTCTCCCACAACAGCCCTGTCACTGTAAGAGATGACAGCAGACACAGCAGAAGGAATATTTAAACCCACAAGACCAAAAGTGGGCGGAGTGAAGGAGGGAGGGAGGAATGGATGGATGGAGAGAGAGAGAGATAGAGCGACAGGAAGGGAGGGAGAGAGAGGGAGGAATGGATGTCAGAAAGAAATGGATGAGTAGATGGAAAAAGACAGGTAGGGGGAGGAATGGAGGAATGGATGGAGAGAGAGAGAGAGAGAGAGAGGTAGGGAGGGATGGAGGAGGCCACACCCTTTATCAATCTCTCTGACCTCCTCGCTGCAGATGACATCAACCAAACACCACTGGTCCTTTCAAAGCCCAAGTCAATCACAGAATCGCTGAATCTAATGGCTCAGAAGGAGGCCATTTGGCCCTTTGTATCTGCAATGACTCTTTGGAAGAGCCACCCACTCCCCCGCTCTCTCTCCCCTATACCCAATCCTCCGCACTCTCTCCCCTATACCCACTCCCCCGCGCTCTCCCCTATACCCCAGCAAATGTTTCCGTCCCAAGAACCTGTCCAATTCCCCTTTGAAAGCTGCTTTAAAAGTCTGCAAAGCAAACTGCATGAGAATTCCATGGATCCCGTGGATCGGAACAGAATGCACACTTCCTCTCCCACTGGAGGGGTGATTCCTGCTTGCTTAATTCTAGAAAGGATTACACCAACAACGACAATAATTTTGCGTTTACACCGCATCCTTCATGCGGGGCAGGGTCTCAGAGCGCTTAACAGTGGGGCAGTTGACCCCAAGCTGGGTTTAGGGGGGTGAGGGAGGTCTAAGAGGAAGGACTTCAGTCACGATCTGAAAGAAGGGAAGGTGGGCATAGGTTGGCGAGAGCCAAGGCTTTGGGAGGGGTGAAGGGACAGCACACCAGAGTGTGTGTTGGGGTAACTGCTGGAGTCTAACCAGCTAAACCCACACATAGCTTGGCCATTGATATCACTGTCTGGCTAAGCTTTCCCACCGCTTGTCCAGCTAGGACCACCCACCCTACCTATTAGTTAGGGCTTTGACTGCAGGGTTAACAGGAGCTGAGTGAGATGAGTTGATTCCTTGCACATTATTTCACTGTCACAAAAGTAAATGGGGGAAGTTAGGAAGTTATCTGAATAATAATAATCCTTGCTTTTCAAACTCCTGAGTGTATCTCAAAGCAACTGACTGTGAAGTTGTTGGTGAAAGTAAAAATGTAAAGCGTTCAGGACGGGGGTAGGACAATGAGTCTAAACAGAAGAACTCTTACGCACTGCAGGTCCGCAGTGTATCCAGGGCTCTCACTGCTGAGGACAGCACAGCCCCAGCCCTGGCTAATCAGCAGGACCTGGAAGGGCAGCCCAGTCACTGGGGGTCAGGGAATCCTCCCACTACAGCTCCTGTTAACCCTACAGCCAAAGCCCTAACTAAGGGAGATCCTAGCTGGGGGAAAGCAGTGGGAAAGAGCCAACAGGATAAATAAGAGTGAGGAACAGAGATAATTTTTTGAGGGGTCAGCTGGGTGTCTGACACACGTGGAAACCTGTCATCGTTGCTTAAGAGTCTCCAAACCCAACTGAGAATTCCTGGCCTCCCACCCACACAACATGGAAATCCCAGAGGTAGATTGTTGGGATGGAATGCTCTCTCTCTCTCTCTCTCTGTCTCCCCCATGAGGGACACATACTGTTTATCTAATTCCGGACAGTATTAAGGCTCAGGTTGGCGAGAGCCAAGGCTTGTGGGGGGATCCCAGAGTGTGTGTTGGGGTAACTGCTGGAGTCTAACCGGCTAAACCCACACGTAGCTTGGCCATTGATATCACTGTCTGGCCAGGCTTTCCCACCGCTTGTCCAGCTAGGACCTCCCTACGTGTTGGTGAGGGCTTTGCCTCGATTCCCATATGCCATAGTTAGACAGGTCACCTTGGAGCCAGTTCAGACCCTGTTTCCCTCCCCCTCCACCAAAGAGGATAGAGACAGATATAAAGAATGGACTGAGAGATAGGAGAGAGAGGGAGAGAGTGAGGGGGAGGGGAGTGAGAAAAAGAGGGGGAGCAAGAGACAGGGGAGGGAGGGAGGAAGAAAGGAAAGACAGGTGAGATAGATAAACAGATGAGAAGCATGAGAGAGTGAAAGAGATTGATAGGATGAGATTGAGAGAGTGTGCAAGAGAGGGAGAGAGAGACAGAGGAGAGAGATAGAGAGAGACAGAGGAGAGAGATAGAGAGATAGAGAGAGCAGGAATGAGTGGGAGAGATTGAGAGGGAAGAAAGAGCGAGTAAGACGGCCTGAGAGAGAGAGCAGTAAGAGGAAGAGAGTGACAAAGAGGAGAGATTGAGAAAGAGAGAGAGAGAGAGTGTGAAAGAAGAGAGAGACAGAGAAACAAAAATCCTGGAAAGGGGAGAGAGTGAAATTCACAGCACTGAACAAACCTTTAAGAACTCTTAAAGTATCAAAATATTCATTTATAAAATTATATAAACCTTTGGTTTCGTTCCAACCCTTGCTCTCTGTCCTATTTAACGCTGTGATTATCAACTGATTTGCTGCCAAGCCAGCCTTCTCTACCCAGGAAACAACAAACACTGTAATGTGGGTGTGGAGGGAGGGCGGATATTCCCCGTTCCTAATGCCCCCCTTTCTCCCAGCCTCAGGTTCCATCCTGCGCCCAGCTTTCCTCTCTCCACCCCCCCACCACCCCTACCCACCCCCACCCCCCAACTCCTTCCTCAACCCGCCCCAACAACAGAAAGAAACAAAGGAGGCAGCTTTTTATTTGGGGGGGGGGGGGGGGGGGGGGGAAACCCAGAGATTTTAGGATCGTATGTCAGGGCGGTGGGGACAGATAGTAGCTTTCGAAAGGAGAATTGGACGGGTACTTATAGAGGAAAAAGATTTGTAGGGCTGTGGGGGTAAGCATTGGGGAGTGGGACTTGTTGGTGGCTCTTCCAAACAGCCATCACACAGTTACATGGGTCGAATGGCCTCCTTCTGTACTGTAAGATTCAATGGTACTAGGTTTGTGTATATCTCTCCCCTCACACAACCCCCCACCACCACTCTCTCTCTCTCTGTGTGTCTCTCTCTCTGTGTGTGTCTCTCTCTCTGTGTGTCTCTCTCTCTCCAACACACGCTCTTGCCTCGCATATTTTATCACCAACCATCTCCAGGTGTTGTTGATACAACTCCCGCAGTGACCTTACCTCAAGTCGATAGCAGTCAGCTTTGCTTTGCTGACCTACGTGAGGTTAACCTGTCTTCAGTTTCCGAATCCTTCTGTGAGAGACGCAGAGGAAGAAGAAATTATTAAACCACCGTCTCTCTCGTTCTCTCTTTCTCTCTTTCTCTCTCTCCACCTCTGATTGTTCCTCAGTGGCACACAAACACACACATACACACACTCCACGCCCCTTCCCTCCCGCCCGCCCTCCCTTCGCTCACTCGCTTGCTCGCTCACTAGCACACCTTGTGAAAGAGAGTGAGTAATTCTCTCCCTCTCACGCACAGATTGTGGTTGCTAACTAACCACACCTTAACTTCCTCTATCATGCCTCATTTTCTCATTCCACTCCCTCCCAGGCATCCGAGGTTCCTAAAATTCCTCCGGGACTTAGCTTTGAGATCCCCTTTTAAGCTAAAAAATTGAAGGCAGTAAGATAATAAAACTATTAATCCTGGCACTTGATGAAGTACACAATCTGCGTGCGCGTGAGAGAGAGAGAGAGAGAGAATTACCCACTCTCTTTCTCAAATAGCTTGGCAGAAGATACTCTAAAGCGGGTGGACTGTGTGTCTTGTGGGTGAAACGCAGCAGCCAATGGCGCACAGCAGCAGCGTCCCCACAAACAGCCGTGGGTTAAACGACCACTGACCTCTGTTTACCCAGCAGTAAATAGAAACCTGGTTGGTAGGCGATTGAATGATCACTTGGGAGACATAATAATAAAATTCCGCTCATTTGCTATGGTGCTTTTCACGTCTTCTGGATGCCTCAAAGCGTTTTGCAGTATATAGCGTGAAGTGAATTGACTATATTTGTGGGCGAAACGCGGCAGCCAATCGGGCACTGCAGTGTCCAAACAGTTGTGGATTGAAATGACCAATTTATTATTGGTTTTTAAATTATTATTAGGCATGTGGAGTAAGGAAACTTGCCCAAGGTTTCTCCCTGACCTCCCTGGATTCGAAACACAGATCTCACGCTTGTAAGGCGAGTGCTCTAACCACTGAGCTACAGGACATTTGAAGTTTGCTAAAGCACTGTATCAAATGCAAGGGTTATTATTGTTAAGAAGTGTTGAAATGTGATAAGGAGCTATAAAAGTGTTGGCTATCTTACGAATGTTCTCACCTGTGCTTGTGTCTCAAAGCAGCTACATTAGCTCATTGTAAATTGACTATACAGTCTATCATGCAATAGAATATCTGGGAGAGACAGAGGGTTGACCTGATTAACTTGGACAATGAGCTTCACATGGAGTGTAGTTAGTGTGTGTTTGTGTGGGGGGGGGGGGGGGGGGGGGGCGTGGTGTGGGGGGGTGGGGGTGGGGGGGCGTGGTGTGTGGGGGGGGGGGGGGGGGGGGCGTGGTGTGTGGGGGGGGGGGGGGGGGGGGGGCGTGGTGTTGGGGGGGGGGGGGGTTTGGGAGGTGGAGAGACAGTGGACGAGCTACAACTGAAGAATGGGGGCTAATTGTCCCATACAGCGACCACAGTGTGGTCGTACCTTATTATTATTATTATCTTTTGAATAACAAGCAGATTCCTATTTACTGCCGGGTAAACAGAAGGCGTGTATGTGTGTGGAGTAAAGAGACTTACCCAAGGTTTTGCCCTGTCCGCCCAGGAATCGAACCGAGGTCCTCTGGCTTGCGAGGCGAGCGCTCTAACCACTGAGCTACAGGACTCCACCTCAGTTTCCGCTGATGCTTTTGTACTCAAGAATTCATTCCAACGGGAAATTGACACCCAATCTCACTGAGGGGCCCTAATAATTAACAAATGAATCTGACAGCATCACAAGCATGAAACCTGCCAGGTTCAATTCCAGCCAGGTCAGTGAGAAACCTTGGGGCAAGTTTCCTTACTCCACACGCCTAATAATAATCCCTCAAAAATTGGTTGCTTCAATGCACAACTGTTTGTGGGACACTGCTGTGTGCAATTGGCTGCCGTGTTTCGCCCACAAATACTGTATACAGCCAATTCACTTTACAGTATACTCTGTGAAGGGCTTTCAGACGTCTAGAAGACGTGAAAAGCGCTATATTAAATGCAAAGGTTATTATTATTATTATTATTACAACTATCCTTTCACCCCTTCCTTCATTCACTTGAAGGTCCATATTAGTAATATTCCTTGCTCCTTGTCACGACAACAACAACAACAACTTTGATTTATATAGCGCCCTCCACGCCAGACGGTGTCTCAGAGCGTCTCAGTCACATCTTCGAGACGTCTCAAAGTGCCTCGCAGGATATACTGTAAAGTGGAGTGACTGTGTATTTTGTGGACGAAACACAATACCGCACCTCCAAGACCGCGTTTTCAGCCCTCGTTTCTTACCCCATCCTCTGTCCCACCAACCCCTGCCCTTAGCTCAGGTACTACAACAACAACAACAACAGCAGCAGCTGCAGCCTTCACGCAAGCCAGAGTCTCGGAGAGCTTGACATAGGCTGGGCCAGGAGGGAGGGGGGTGGGGGGGGAAGGAGGTGTTGACCATAAGTGCGGTCGAAGACGGAGGTCTTCAATTGTGACCTAAAAGAGGGGAAGGAAGGAGAAAAGGCCGGGGGATTGAGGGGGAAAAGCGAGTAGTGTTGGAAAGAGCGCGCCCGCCGACGGCGGGACAAGCAGGGAGGCCAGAGCCAGTCGAGCAGAGGTAGCGGGTCGCGGAGTGTGGAGGGTTCAGAAAGGAGCCAGGGACACAAAGGGATTTCACAAGCCAAAACTTTGACTAGCATCTTTGTCTAAACACAATTAGTTGTCCTATTTGTCGTTGTTACGGAGGAATTGTACGGGCTCTAATCACTTACGGTTTGTGGGTTGATGAATCTGCCGCCCTTCCCCGCCCTTCTCTGTCAAGAAATAGTTTGCGACCTGCCCTCACAATTCTCTTTATTGTGTTGCTTTATTTACCTTGATTTAATGTTCTCTTTAGAACCGTTTAACCCTCATTTATAGCCCGACCCTCCGACCAACGCAAATAACTCCTTTTACCGTTTCCCCTCTGGGGAAACCCGTCAATTGTGCCTTTCATGTTGGGCGCGCGTCTCCAAACACGCTTCACAGGATTTTACTGTACAGTGTAGTGACTGTGTGTTTCGTAGGCCAACACAGCAACCGATTCGCATGCAGCAAATGCCCTACAAGCAGCTATGAAGTGTGTCCTCCTGGCTCTCCCCTTCTCTCTCTCTCTCCCCCCACTTCTCTCTCCCTCCTTCTCTCTCTCCCTCTCTCTCGCCTCTGAGTCAGAAAGTTGGGTGTTCAAGTCCTCATGTCAACTCACACGGTCTAAGCTACGATCTCTCTCTCTCTCTCTCTCTCTATCTCTCTCTGTCCCTCTCTCTTTCGCTGTGTCCTGTCCCGGATGGCAATCCCCCCAAATAAAATTGGTCACTCACTTCTGTTTGCGGGATGCTGTTGTACACACATTAGTTGCTGAGTTCACCCTCCCTCAAACACACTATAAGTCACCTGTGAAGCGCTTTGGGACATCCTCCTGACCAGTTAATAATAATAATAATAAGCCTTGCATTTGAAATAGCACTTTCCACGTCTTCTAGACGTCACAAAGCGCTTCACAGAATATACTGTAAAGTGAATTGACTGTATATTTGTGGGCAAAACACGGCAGCTAATTGCGCACAGCAGCGTCCCCACAAACAGTCGTGGATTGAAATGACCAATTTATTATTGTGGTTTTTTTTGGCGGATTATTATTAGGCATGTGTGTGTGGAGTAAGGAAACTTGCCCAAGGTTTCGTCCTGACCTGCCTGGATTTGAAACACAGGTCTCATGCTTGTAAGGTGAGTGCTCTAACCACTGAGCTACAGGAGCTCCATTTACCAAACATCACTGAGGATCATTATAAAGTGGCGGCAATTTTATCTGTGGGATTGTCAGCCACAGCCAGGTCACTGGAGGAAACTCCTTTGACTTTTCTAGCAATGCCTTGGGAACTTTAATGTCCAGCTGAATGGGGGAGATAGGAACCTCCGTCTAGCATCTTGTCTGAAGGACACCTCTCCCTGGGACGTGTCACCTCACTCAGGATAACGCGTCCCAGGGAGAGAGGCAGGGTAGGGCGGAGGAGCGGAGAGAGTTAGGAGGGGAGGGACAGAGTTGGGAGAGCAGCAGAAGGTATGGTCGAAGAGGAGGGTCTTGAGACTGGCCTTGAAGGAAACGAGGGAAGGAGCGAGACGAAGGGACTGTGGGATGGAGTTCCAGAGTGTGGGGGCAGAGAGGCTGAAAGCCCGTCCACCGATGATGGGGACCTGAAGATGGGGAAGGAAGGGGGCAAAGTGGGGGGGATTGAGAGAGAGAGAGAGAGAGAGAGAGAGAGAGAGACATAAAGTGCCAGCGTTTCAACTCTGTCAGACAGAGAGACAGAGAGAGAGAGAGAGAAAGAGAGAAAGGGGAAGCGAGAGAGAAAAGAGAGAGGTTCAGGCAGTACAAACTACCGGAGGAATTCCAGGAATCTTGATATACAGGCAACAAAATCAGCATTTGTTTCTCTATTGTAGTAACACACGTCGAAACCCATCGTTGAGCTAAAGAGTCTCCAAACCAGATTGGGTGTTCCACCAACACATACATGGCAATTCCTCTGTGTCTGAAATGGAATGTATGCTCTATACAGTATCTCTCTTGCAGTTCACACCCTAATTCATAATAATAATAATAATAATCTTTGCATTTTGATATAACTCTTTTCACGTCTTCCTTAAAGCACTTCACAGAATATACTGTAAAAGTTAATTGACTATATATTTGTAGGTGAAACCCAGCAACAAATTGCACACAGCAGCGTCCCCACAAACAGCCATGGATTGAAGTGCTCAATTTATGATTGTAGTTTTTTAGGGATTATTATCAGGCGGGAGAACTCTCCCCCTCAATCCCTCCGCCTTGACCCCTTCCTTCCCTCATCTTCAGGGCAGACCTGAAGATCTTCCTATTCAGCCATGCCTAAGGCCACCTCCCCCACCTCTCCCCCTGCCCATCCATGGACTTGGTGTCATGTTCCACCACTGACAAGCCCTCCAAACTTCTGCACCAACCTCAAATCATGCTAGGCTAAATACCTCCTCTCCCCTTACCAATCTGCCTGCCCACTCCGCTCAGCAGGCTCTGGCCAAGTCCACGTCCCCCAATCCACCTGCCCCACCATTGCCGGATGAGCCTTTAGCCACTCTGCACCCCAACCTCTGGAACTCCATCCCACAGTCCCTCCACCTTGCTGCCTCCCTGGCCTCCTTCAAGTCTCACCTCAAGACTCTTCTCTTTGATGGATCCATAGGCAACTCCTAATCCCCCACTTCCCTCCCCCGGCCATGGCCCCATCCCCAGCTCAGGTCTGAAACACTGATTGTCCAGCACCTTGGGACGTCCTCCTGACGTGAAAGGCGCTATGCAAGTGTAATTTTGTTGTTGTTGTTGTTGTGTTAGTTAGTTGGTTGGTTGTTTGGTTGGTTGGTTGGTTGGTTAGTTGGTTAGTTAGTTGGTTGGTTGGTTGGTTGGTTAGATGGTTAGCTGAATTCCTTTCCACCCAATGACCCCAGTCCCGCCCTCCACCCAGACATATTTGTTACGGTGTCCTGGGTTCCACTTACAAACAGAAGTAACATCAAAGCGCAAGCTATTGGCAAAGGAGTAAGCCGTACATTAGTTACCATCTGGGATATGTTATACAGCCCAGCGACTGAGCTCTAATGGGAACCGCTGCTTGAGCTCCCTCTGCAATACTTTATATGTGGGTCTGACACAACACGCAGAAATCCATCACGTTTGCCTCGAGAGCATCCAATCTGACTGCGTGTAAGTTCCATATGTACACGCTACCCACACGTGGACATTGGGGCGCTACACACAATTGTCATTTTGTTGTCGTCGTTTGTTGTTTGTTGTTGTCGTTGCTGTTAACAGAAGCCGATTGCCAAAAAACTCAGAACTCAAAAGAGCTTCACAATTACTGAGAAACTGGCGGGTGGCTGAATTCCTCAAACAGCCAGCGGAGGAGTGATCAATTAATAATAATAATAATATTAATCCTTACATTTGACACAGCGCCTTATCACGTCTTCGAGACATCTCAAAGCGCTTCACAGAATACACTGTAAACAACAACAACAACCACAGAATTGCACTTGGTATAGCGCCTTTTATGTCAGGAGGACGTCCCAAAGCGCTGAAAAGTGGATTGAGCCTGTGGGGAAACGCGGCAGCCAATTGTGCACAGCAGCGTCCCACAAACAGCCGTGGATCAATCGACCAAATTATTATAATAATTTTTTGATCGGAGGGATTATTACCAGCCAATCGACTAACAACTGTGTTCCAATTTATAATGCTTATCAGAGGTGTGCGTGTGTGTGTGAGTGTGCGTGTGTGTGGAGTAAGGAAACTTGCCCAAGGTTTTGCCCCGCCTGGAAATCGAACCCGGGTCCTCTTGCTTGTGAGGCGAGTGCTTTAACCACTGAGCTACAGGACTCCACAAACTCTCTGTGCGTCAAAAAAAAATTCTCCTCGATTCCCCCACTGAAAGAATACTGCTTTGTATGATTCCCAGCAACCCATTACAGCATTCCCTTTCTAATCCCTCAAAAAAGCCAGTGATAACTCCGTCATTTCATTTTGCGACTGTTTGCGGGGATGCCGCTGTGCGCAATTGGCTGCCACGTTTCGCCGGCAAAATACACAGTCAATTCACGTGTATCCTGCGAAGCGCTTTGAGAAGTCTCCACAACGTGATAAAGCGCTGCATCAAATGTAAAGATTATTATTATTATCATCATTATAATAAACGCGAGGGGAGATGTATTATGTTTTGGCAGAGGATGTCAGCGTAAAGCAGCCAATAGGGTTTATCTTAGTTTTTCTTTGAATAAAATATATACTTGTTGTTAGGCAGGCCTAGTTTTCTTTACATACTCCAGGTTTCCAAAGTAACGATGGCTCTTTGACTGATTCCTCCCCACTAGTTTCTCTCCCCCACTCTCCCTCCACCCCCCACCACCCCCACCCCCCCCCCCCACACACACATACACACATATCTGAGCCACTTTTCATGAGGGCCAGGCTCCAACCCCAGCCTTGTATCCCATTGCCAGACCTACGCATAAATGCCACAGAGAAACAATATTCCCTAAATTCTGGCACTAACTTCAAAACCCGACCAGCGCTGACTGACAGCGGAGGGAATGTTTTTGAGACAATGAGGCCACAAAACGAGCCAATCGGGATTTGTGGAACCCTCCGTGTAGCTCAGTGGTTAGAGCACTCGCCTCGCAAGCGAGATGACCCGGGTTCGATTCCCGGGTCCTCTTGTGAGCCCAAACTTTGGGCAAGTTTCCTTACTCTGCGCACACGCCTGATAATAATCCCTCGAATGAAAAAAAAGATAAATTGATCAGTTCAATCCACGGCTATTTGTGGGGGACACTACCGTGCGCAATTGGCTGCCGCGTTTCGCCCACACAACATACATCCAGTTCACTTTACAGAGTATTGTGTGACGCGCTTTGAGATGTCTAGAAGATGCGAAAAGCGCTACATCAAATGTGAAGGCCATTATTAGTATTATTAGCAGACTTCGCAATTGACACAGCATCTCGTCACTTCGTTGAGACGTCCAATGGGATATACTGACAAGTAGATTAACCATGCATTTCTCTTGAGCGAAACGCGGCAGCCAATTGCGCGAGGCAGTGTCTCTCAAACAGCCATGGATTGAGTGGCTCACTTTATTATTTTTTAAAAAAGGGGATTATTACCCCCATAAATCGACCTGACAATTGACTGACATGTTGGTTCCCACTTACCGCTAGGTGAACAGAGGCATGCGGAGCAGAGACCGGGTTGGGAGAGCAAAGCAGGTCAGAGAGAGAGAGGGATTTGCACGAAGGGATTTGAACATGAGTGTGGGAAGATCTCGAAATCCATCCGTTTGGCGATAGGGAGCCAGTGGAAACTGGCTAGAGCTGGTGTGATAGGAGTACAGAGTTTAGTCCTGTAGCTCAGTGGTTAGAGCACTTGCTTTACAAGCATGAGATCTGTGTTTGAATCCAGGCAGGTCAGGGCGAAACCTTGGGCCAGTTTCCTTACTCCACACACACACTTAATAATAATCTCTCCAGAAAAAAAACTAATAAAATTGATCATTTTAATCTATGACTGTTTGTGGGGACACTTCTGTGCGCAATTGGCTGCCACATTTCGTCCACAAATATACAGTCAATTCACTTTACAGTATATTCTGTGAAGTGCTTTGAGACATCTCGAAGATGTGAAAAGCGCTATATCAAATGCAACAACAACAACAAAATTGCAGTTATATAGCGCCTTTCACGTTGGGAGGACGTCCCAAAGAGCTGAACAGTCTGGTTGGGACCTGAGCGGGTGGGGGGAGGGTCGGGGTAGGGGCAAGGAGAAGGAGAGTGGGAGAGGGGGAAGAGTTAGTGGGGCAGCCGAAGGCGCAGTGGAAGAGGAAGGTCTTTAGACCGGCCTTGATGGAGGAAAGGGAGGAAGATGGAGGGGCTGTGGGACGGAGTTCCACAGTGTGGGAGCAGAGAGGCTGAAAGCCCGGCTGCCGATGGTTGGGTGGTTAGGGCGGTGGACGTGGAGCAGGCCTTAGTCTGCTGAATGGAGGGTGCGGGCAGGCTGGTAGGGAGACAGTAGGTCAGAGAGATAGGTGGGGGCAAGGCTGAATGGCCTTGAAAGTGAGGACAAGGATCTTGAATTCGATCCTCTGGGGGACAGGGAGCCAGTGGAGACAGGCGAGGGTGGGAGTGATGTGGTCGCAAAGCCACAAATGCAAATGATGATTATTATTATAGCCATCCCTTCCATTATTATTATTGTGGGTGAGCATGCGGGTGGCAGAGTTTTGGATTACCTGTATTTTGTTTCCCAGCAGATCAAATGAGTGACCAATTTTATTTGCATTTAGATAGTGGTGGAGTCTGACACTGAGCTGGGTGGAGAGGGAAGGGAGGGAAGGTAAAGTGACTGGGATTGGATTAATATGTTCCTCGAAGCTCAGCACCTCTGAACTCCCCCCACCCACTCACTGCCCCCCAGCGCTGTGCTGGAGTGCCAGCCTGGATGTTTTCGCTATGCTGGAAGCCAAACATGGCTTACGGAACGCACCCTAACTGTTCAAGGAGGGTTAGTCCAAAGTCAGTTAATTGGTTCACGCAACAGATACTCTATCTGACTCAGCCACTAACCAAACCCGCATGTTAGTGATGCCTTCTCTCCCGACAATCTCATACGAAAGGCATTCAGTGGAGTCCTGTAGCTCAGGGTTTAGAGTACCCGCCTCGCAAACAAGAGGAGAGGACCTCGGTTCGATTCCTGGGGGCGGGGCGGGCAGGGAGAAACCTTTGGCAAATTTCCTCTCTCCACACGCAGAAAATTGTCACTCAATCCACAACTGTTTGTGGGACACTGCTGCCTGTAAATTATTAATAATAATAATCCTTGTATTTGATACAGCGCCTTATCACATCTTTGATCTGTCTCAAAGAGCTTCACAGAATATACTGTAAAATGGAGTGACTGCGTTTTGTGGTCAAAACATGGCAGGCCAATTGCCCACAAACAGCCGCGGATCGAAATGACCAATTTATTATTCATTCTTCTTATTTTTTTGGAGAGATTATTACCCCGGTAAAGCCATCTGCCAATCGGCTAACAACCGGATTCTCACTTACTGCCGGGTAAACAGATGCGTGTGGCGTAAAGAAGGAAATTTTGCCCAACGTTTCGCACTGGCCTTTCCTACCCTCTCCTACTCTCCTACGCCCTACTCCAACCACCCCCCTGCTCGGGTCTCGACCTGATTGTTCAGCGCCTCGGGAGGTCCTCCCGAGGTGAAAGGAGCTCTAGAAATGTAATTTTGTTGTTGTTGTTGTTGGCCTGGGAATCGAACCCAGTTTACCCACAGAAATGCACAGTCACTCCACTTTCACAGTATTGTGAAGCGCTTCAACACGTCTCGACGACAGGATGATGAGGCCCAAATACGGTGGCCTACAAAACTTGATAGTAATCAGCTGTGAAGATTTTAAAATATGACATGAAAAACATCATTACTGTTTTCACAGTTTTACTTTCTCTCTCACACACACACTCACGCACACACATTCACACTCATGTCCCAATAGCTTTGTCACATTGATCTGTTGCATCTTAACATTCCTGTCAAGATAAAGTCAGAGTGTTACTAACCACACGCTCTCTGTAGAGCCTATCAGAACCCAGTGGAGTCCCTGTAGCTTAGTGGTTAGAGCGCTCGCCTCGCAAACGAGAGGACCTGGGTTCGATTTCACGGACGGGACAGGTCAGGGCGAAACTTTGGGCAAGTTTCCTTACTCCAGACGCCTGATGATAATCCCTCCCCCAAAATAATAATAGATTGGTCATTTCAATCCACAGTTGTTTGTGGGATGTTGCCGTGCGCAATTGGCTGCCGCGTTTCGTCCACAAAAATATACAGTCAATTCACTTTACAGTGTATTCTGTGAAGCGCTTTGAGACGTCTAGAAGACATGAAAAGCCGCTATATCAAATGCAAGGATTACTATTATTATTATTATTATTATTATTATTAGGTCTTGCCCTACAAGAGAAAATCTGTGAAATATTTTCTTTAAAGGGGAGAGAAAGAGGGAGGGAGAAATGGTGGGTGGAGGGAAAGGAGATGGAAGAAGATGGGGAGAGGGAGGAAATTAGGCATGGGAGATGGGGAAGGGGGATGGGGAAGTGGAAGTAACAACAACAACAACAAATTACATTTACAGAGCGCCTTTCACGTCGGGAGGACGTCCCAAGGCGCTGCACAGGAGGCGTGTGACCCGAGCTGGGAGGGGAGTGTTTGGGAAGGGGTGAAACACGAAGGGGAGGTAAAAGAGTTCGGGGTGGAACAAAAGGCACGATCGAAGAGGAAAGTCTTCAAACCGGCCTTGAAAGAGGAAAGGGAAGAAACAAAACGGAGGGATTGAGGGAGATAGAAGGTGATCGGGGAAGTGGGGGGAAACGAGAGGTGGGAGATGGGGGAGAGGGGAGAGAGGAGGAGATGGGGGAGAGAGGGGAGCAGGGGAGATCATAGAATCATAGAATCTTATGGCACAAAAGGAGGCCATTCGGCCCATCTAATCTGTGCCGGCTCTTTGAAAAGAGCAACTCAATCCCACTGCCCAGCTCTCTCCCCATAACCACGCAAACCCGTCCTCTCCAAATAAATGTCCCCAAATAGATGGGGGAGAGATGGGGAGACGGTGGGGAGGGTGGAGTTGGGGGGGAAATTGACCTTGATCCAAATGGGTTTGGAAATGATCTCTGTTTATAGCCAACAATCAAACAAACTGGTGACACATCTCACCACAATTGCTGGAATGTCGATTTGTTTCTGACAATGTCACTTTTGTTAGAATGCCATGATATAAAGTCCAGCGATATTAAAGTGTGACGGTAAATTCACTCCCCCCACCCCCTTTCCACTCCTTCCCCACACACTCCCCACCCAGGATTATAATCATTCTTACATCAAGTGCTTTATCATACCGTTGAGAGCTTCACAGAGCAAACATGTGTGTGTATGTGTGTTTTGTGGGCGAAACGCGGCAGCCAATTGCGCACAGCAGCGTCCCACAAACAGTCGTGGATTTTTCAGGGGTGGGGTGGGGGATTATTACCCCCGGAAAGCGATCCGTCGATCGACTATAACTGAGTTCCTGCTTACTGCTGGTAAACAAAGGCGCGTGTCTGTGTTGTGTGTGTTTGTGTGTGTGTGCCCGTGTGTGTTTGTGAGTGTGGTATGTGTGTGCCCGTGTGTATTTGTGTGTGTGGTATGTGTGTGCCTGTGTGTGTTTGTGTGTGTGCGCATAGAGTGAGTAAACTTTCTTATGTCTTGGGACGTCCTCCTAACGTGAAAGGCGCTATACAAGTGTATTTTTGTTGTTGTTGTCTCGCCCTGCCTGCCCAGGAATTGAACCCAGGTTCTCTCATTCACTCGCCCACGAACTGTAACTAACATGTTACAGGAATCCACAGAGTATAATAGTGGAATCTCACGAAATGCCCAGCAGCCAAGGGTGGTGGCTGTGTGGATTGTGTGTCTCTTACTTACCCTTCTGTTACAGTAACCAACACCATAAATCCCCAAACAATCAGGTTAAACAGGATAAACTGCAGAGCAAGCTTCACTGCCTCTCTCTCTCTCTCACTGCCAGGGGCTTGTATTAATAACTATAAAACCACTCACATTTGATACAGCGCCTTTATCGCATCTTCGAGACGGCTCAAAGCTCTGTAAAGCGGATCCACCGTAGAATTTCGCGGGCGAAACACGGCAGCCAGTTGTGCACGGCCACGGAGCGAAGTGACCACACTATCCCTTGACTCAGTACTCCACACACACACACGCACACACACGTGCGCCTAATAATAATCCCTCCCAAAAAATACCCACAATAATAAAAATTGGTAATTTCAATCCACGACTGTGCGCAATTGGCTGCTGAGTTTCGCCCACAAATGTACAGTCAATTCACTTGACAGTATATTCTGTGAAGCACTTTGAGACGTGGGTAAGATGTAAAACGCGCTGCATCAAATGCAAGCATTATTATTATTATTATTATAATTACAGGGAACTTTCAGGTGAGGTGAGGTCCATCCTTTCATCTAAACTCTGACCTTGTTTCCTTCCTCCATTCCCGGCTGGCATCCAACACTACTCATTGTCCTGCTCTTCAAGCCAAACCAATGTTTTTCTGTCAATGTCACTCTGACCCACAACCTCACTCTCTTTCCTCCCAACAAGTTGTCAACAATGCTTGAGGGCTTTCAGAGGAAAGCAGGGGGCGAGAGAGAGAGGGGGGGGAAGGTGGGAGGAGAGGGAGCAGAGGGGAGAGAGAGGGACTGAGACAAATTCATAGATTCATAGAATTTTATGGCACAAAAGGAGGCCATTCGGCCCATCTAGTCTGTGCCGGCTCTTTGAAAAGAGCGATTCAATCCCACTGCCCTGCCCGCTCCCCATAACCTAATAGACCTGTTCTCCCTAAATAAAGATCTAATTCCCTTTTAAAAGTTGTTATCGAATCAGCCTCCACCACCTTTTCAGGCAATGCATTCCAGATTCGAACAACTTGCTGAGTGAAAAAATTTCTCCTCAGCTTCCCTCTACTTCGCCTTGAAACTATTGGATAAGACATATATAATAATAATCCTTGCATTTGAACCAGTGCCTTATCACGTCTTCAAGACATCTCAAAGTGCTTCACAGGATACACTGTAAAGTGAATTGACTGTACATATTTGTGGGCGAAACATGGCAGCCAATTTTGCACAGCATCGTCCCCCAGAAACAGTTGTGGATTGGAGTGACCAAATTATAATAATTATAATTTTTTTTAAATATAGATAGAGGGAGAGAGACAGAGACAGAGAGAGAAGGAGAGAGGAAAGAATAAGTGTATGCGAAGAGAGGAACAAATGACAGAAAGGGGACAGAGGAAGGAGAGAGTTTGGCGAAAGAGAGGAACGAACGCCGAAAAGATCAGAAAGGTTGGAAATAAATGGAGAGAAAGTAGAAAGAGACTGTTGCGTTGGAGGAAACAGTTTGTCTTTGAGAAGTCTCAAAGTGCTTCACAGAATATAGCGTTGAGTGGGTTGGCTGTACGTTTTGTGGGTGAAATTAACGACAATATGTGCAACGATAAAAAATGTTCAGAGCAACTATGTAATGTTTCCCAGCTGCCGATCGGGGGAAATCAGCCTGGATTCCGACTCCCAGAGTTATTTTTTCCTCTTCTGCTTCCAGCTCCACCTCACAGAGGTCCCACTGCCAGGCTCAGTGGAAAAATCCAAATTATATCACACCCCCCAATGCCTGGCTTGTAAACTGGGTGTTAACGAGCTGCACGTACAGAGTAACTAACTGTGGAGTCTCGTAGCTCAGTGGTTAGCCCGCTCGCCTTGCGAGCGAGAGAGGACCTGGGTTCGATTCCCGGGCGGGACGGGATACAACAACAACAAAATTACACTTGTACAGCACCTTTCATGTCAGGAGGACGTCCTAAGGCGCTGGGAAACTCGCCCTCTGGGTTAGGGCAAAACCTTAGGCACGTTTCCTTACTTACTCCACACACACACACACACACACACACACACACACGTCTCTGTTAACCCAGCAGTCAGTAGGAACCCTGTTGTTAGTCGATTGGTGGATCGCTTTCTAGGAGGTAATAATCCCTCCAAAAATAATATTAATAATAATTTGGTGACTTAATCCTCGACTGGGACACTGCTGAGTGCAACTGGCTGCTGCGTTTCGTTTACAGAATACACAGACAATCCACTTTACAGTATATTCCGTGAAGCACTTTGAGACGTCTCGATGCCGTGATAAGGCGCTGTATGAAATTTATAATAATATAATAATAATCATTGCATTTGATATAGGCTTTTCACATCTTCTAGACGTCTCAAAGCGCTTCACAAAATATAATATAAGGTGAATTGACTGTATATTTGTTGGCGAAGTGCAGCAGCCAATTGCGCACAGCAGCGTCCCCACAAACAGTTGTGGATTGAAATGACCATTTTATTATTGTTTTTTAGGGATTATTATTAGGTGTGTGTGTGTGGAGTAAGGAAACTTGCCTAAGGTCTCACTCTGATCTGCTTAGATTCGAACACAGGTCTCACGCTTGTAAGGCGAGTGCTCTAACCACTGAGCTACAGGAGCTTCAGGGTTAATCATTTTAACAGGGGACAGCAATTGAAACGTTCCAAAGAACATCTTAACCAGGGTTGAATTCTTGTCTCTCATGCTGTGTTCTCCTATCAGCACAGTCTACCCATCCCACCCCCTCTCTTTACCCCCTCCTTCCTTCCCTCCCTCCCCACCCCATTCCCCCCTAATCCAAATCAAACCTATACAATCCAATGTGCGTGTCTTTGGAGCCAGTGCAGTGTATAAAATTGTCAGTAACGCAGATAATAATAATAATAATAATAATCCTTGTACTTGATATCGTGCTTTTCACGTCTTCTGGACATCTCAAAGCGCTTCACAGAATATACTGTAAAGTGAATTGACTGTATATATTTGTGGGTGAAATGCGGCCGCCAATTGCACAAAGCAGCGTCCCCACAAACAGTCATGGATTGAAATGACCTATTTTATTATTGGTTTTTTTTGGAGGGATTATTTTTGCCTGGTCAGGTTTGCCTGGATCGCTCTCTTTCTCTCTCTTCTCTCTCGTCTCCTACTCATGAGGCTGTGGGTTCAAGTCCCGCATGTTTCTCTCTCTCTCTCCCAGTATCCTGGGCAAGAATGCCCCAAATACAAGATTTGTAGGACACTGCTTTCTGCTAATTGACTGCCACGTTACGCCCACAAATAAATTCCTATATTAACGAACGAGCAATTATAATAATACATCCCTTTTTTTTCTTTGCATGCATTCCCTCGGCCCGGGATTTAATTAGGGCAAGCAAAATAGGGAACAACACTGCAAACCACTTCCTTAAGCAACAAACAATTAGTGGGAGCTGAGTGGGAAGAATCGATTTCCCCAGTGGCTGCTTAACAACAACAACTTGCATTTATATCCCTCCCTCCCTCCCTCCCTCCACGCCCAGCAGCGTCTCAGAGCGCTTCACAATGGCAGAGCCCAAGGCCAAGCCAAGCCAGGGCAGTGGTGGGGGGTAGAAGGTGACTGTAATGCGAGGGCACTCAGAAGGGAAAGGTCTTCAGGCCCAGCGCAACCTGAAGATGGGCAAGGAGTGGGGGGTGGAGGGGGGCGTTGGGTGCTGAGGGAGGGAGTTTGAACGTTTGGTGCGCAGTGGCTGAAAGCAAGAAGACCCAGGTTTGATTCCGGGGTCAGGGCGGTAGGCAGGTTTCCTTACTCCGCCCGCCGCTGTGTACCCAGCGGTAAGCAGGAACCCGTTTGTTATCGATTAGTGGATCGCTTTCAGATCGTAACAATCCCTCTCCCCCCACCCCCCAAAACAAATCTGGTCACTCCGCCCACCATTGTTTGTTTGTGGGACTCTTGCTGTGCGCAACTGGCTGCCTCGTTTCGCCAACAAAAACACACAGTCACTACACTTGAGAATATATCATCCAGAGGATCCAATTGAAGATAATGGTCCTCACATTTAAAGCCCTCCGCGGCCTCACCCGGCCCGACATCCGTGACTTTCTAACCCCCGACCATTCAGCCCCCGCCCTCCGCTCAGCGGGCTGTGGTCTGCTCCACGTCCTCCGACCCACCCTCCCCACCATCGGCGGGCGAGCCTTCAGTCACTCTGCCCCCAGCCCCTGCAACTCCATCCCTCAGTCCCTCCGCCTCGCCCCCTCCCTGGCCTCCTTCATGTCCCGCCTCAAGACCCTCCTCTTCAATGGTCCCATCGGCAACTCCTAATCCCCGCTTCCCTACCCACCCAGTCCCCAGCTCGGGTCTGACACGGTGACTGTCCGGCGCCTTGGGACGTCCTCCTGGCATGAAAGGCGGTGTCTATACCAGTGTCGTTTTGTTGTTGTATTTTGTTGTATTTTGGGTGAAGCGCTGTATTCAAATGCGAGGATTATCAGTGTAATTGTGTGGAGACTGTGCGTTTTGTGAGTAAATAAGGCCGTGTGTTCATAGCAATACCGTGTGGTAAGAATGTGAGTAATGTGAGTGTCTGGATTTACATTGTAAACAGAAACTGCTCCACCTGCCACAGTCTTTCCTGCTTTATTCTTTACAATACCTTACAAAAACCCGAGTTACCACTTTCAGGCAATCTCTGTCCACCCACCAACCATTTACCCTTCACTTCTCTCTCTCCCCACTCCATCGTTCTCCCCCAATCTCTCTCTCTTTCTTTCTCTCTCTCTCTCTCTCTCTCGCTTTCTCTCCCCACATCTCTCTCATTCTCTTCTCGGACAGACACCCTGGCTGAACACGGTGATGGGTTTTCCGTGTGTGTGTCAGACAGACACCCTTTTGGTCAAAACCCAAGTCTGGCCACTCTGGAAGCGATCAGTCGAGGCTTAAAGTGAGTTCTTTTGTCTGTGTTTATTTTCTTTGTTATATCGTGAAAGTATTCCCCCCACCCTCCTCCAGAATATCGAAATTCGTTCATTCAATAATCCCTCCAAAAAGACCCACAATAATAAAATTGGTCATTTTCAATCCACGACTGTTTGTGGGGACGCTGCTGTGCGCAATTGGCTGTCACATTTCGCCCACAAATATACAGTCAATTCACTTTACAGTATATTCTGTGAAGCGCTTTGAGACGTCTAGAAGATGTGAAAAGCTCTATATCAAATGCCAGGATTATTATTATTATCGTAGGACATATTTAAGAACAATATCTAAAAGTTTGTATTGCTGAGGTCGTGACTGACTGACTCCTCCTTTCCCAGCCCAGAGGGATTGGTTCCTTGCCTGTTCCTGTCTACCTGGTTACCATGAGGAGATTTCCTTCTGTTGGCGACCGAGTTCCCACTGCAGATCTGACATGCTCTGGGTTTAATCACTGAGCGTTTGCACTGGGGGAGAACCAGGATTGTGGGTGGAAGGAAACTGTCCGTCAGTCTCAGCCTTTCACGCCCTCACCTCCCGGAGGCACTAATTCCTCAAACGGGTCAAACAGCGAAGTTTCCTGTAACTTAGAGGTTAGAGCACTCAACTCGCCGGGACCCGGGTTCGATTCCCGGGCAGGGGGACAAGTTGGGCAAGTTTCATTACTCCACAAGCTTCTGTTTATCTTATAGCTCTCACGACCTCCGCCACTTCCTAACCCCCCCCCTCCCCACCAACCCGCCCACTCCCTCGGCTCAGCGGGCTGTGGTCTGCTCCACGTCCCCCAACCCACCCGCCCCACCATCGGCGGGCGAGCCTTCATCCACTCTGCCCCCAACCTCGAGAGTTCCACCCTGCGATCCCTCCCTGGCCCTGGCCTCCCTGGCCCTCCTCCCACCGTGAAAACCGTGACTCCCCCCCACCCCTCGTAAACAACCCACAACTGTTAGTGTATAATTAGGGGCCTCGCTCCACCAATCAAATACACCGTCGATTCACTTCCACTGAAGCAAATTTAAGACATCTCAACACTGTGATCAGGTGCTACATCAAACACAAGGATCAATGTATTGTTAAATTAAGGTCCCATCTGACCCAGGTTCAGGTGTATTTTGACTGTCTCCCAAACATTATTGGGAAAGGACATTCTCCAGATAAAGTTGACAATTCATTGCAAGGTGCTAGCTAACTAACTAACTAAAACAACAAAAAAATTACACTTGTACAACAACAACTTCGATTTATATAGCGCCCTCCACGCCGGACGGCGTCTCAGAGCGCTTCACTCGGCTTGTATAGAGTATTTCACGTCAGGAGGACGTCCCAAGGCACTGAACTACTAAGTAACTAATTAACTAACTAACTGGTAGGGTGGTCCTAGCTGGACAAGCAGTGGAAAGCCTGGCCAGACAGTGATATCAATGACCAAGTGTGGGTTTAGCTGGTTAGACTCCAGCAGTTACCCCAAGTCGCACTCTGGGCTCCTCCCCACAAGCCTTGGCTCTCGCCAACCTGCGCCTAATACTCTCCGGAATTAGGTCAACAGGATGTGTCCCTCCAGGGAGAGAGAGAGAGCATCCATCCCAACAATCTGGGGTTTCCATGTGTGGGTGGGAGGCCAGGAATTCTCAGTTGGGTTTGGAGACTCTTAAGCAATGGTGACGGGTTTCCCTATGTGTGTCAGACACCCCGCTGAACAAAAATAAAGCAACAGTTATTGTTTGGTTCCAGGGGGAATGGGCCGCAGTGAGTCAAGTGTCCGTCACTTTGTGAGGATCTCGGTGGGTAGTGATTTGGGCGGAATATTAAACAGGGCTCGTAAGCATAGCAACAGCACTGCCTGAGTACAAAGGTTGTTAACAGTGGAGCCTTCCTTAATGGGTGGAGCAAAGGGAAGTGTTCCTGGCATTCAGGTATGTACACAGATTGGTTTACAAACTCCCTCTTGGTAGAAGAAGTTGGCTTTGATCTTACCTTCGTCTCTCCCTCCCTCCCCCTCTCCCCCTCTCCCCATAGGCCCTCGCACCGCCATGGAAACTCACTCATTTTGAACCAAATTGATGACTAATGCTAAGATGTGAGAACAACAAAAACACAATTATATTTATAGCGCGACTTTCACTTCGGGAGGCCATCCCACGGTGCTGAACAGTCAGGTCGGGACCCGAGCAAGGGAGAGGAGCAGAGTGGGGGGGGAGAGTTAGGAGGGCAGCAGAAGGCACGGTCGAAGAGGAGATTCTTGAGGCCTCGGAGGAGGCTGGGTGGGGGAGCGAGGTCAAGGAACTGTGGGATGGAATTCCAGCGTGTGGGGGCAGAGAGGCCACCGATGATGGGGCGGGTTGGGTCGGGTCACATGGAGCAGACTGGAGCTGAACGGAGGGGGCGGGGAGGTTCATAGGAGAGAAGGAATCAGAAACCCAATTGGTAACGTTCTCTCTCTCTCTGGGTCCTGGCCAACAATCCTCTAAGTAAAATTGGTCACTGTTTGCGAGACGCTGCTGAGCGCAACTGACTGCCACGGTCCACTCACAAAATACACAGTCACTGTGTATTCAATCATTTGAAGCCCTTTGAGATGCCTCGTTGACGTGATAAGGCACCGTATGAAACGTGAGGATTATTATTTCTTCAAAACGGAGCTGAGGGATAATAATATCCATAATCCTTGCATTTGATGGAGCCTTGTCACTCACTTGTCTTCTAGACGTCTCAAAGCGCTTCGCAGGATATACTTACTGTAAGGGTGAATTGAATGTGTATTTTGTGGGAGAAACGCAGCAGCCAATTGCGCACAGCAGTGTCCCACTGACGGTCCCACAAACAGTCGTAGATTGAGTGACTAAATCATTTTTTTTCCTTAAAAAGGAACTATTACACTAGAAAAGGGATCCACCTGCCAATGGATTGACAAACCAGGTTCCTTCTTTTCTTACTGCTTGGTAATAAACAGGCATGCGCCTGTGTGTGTGGAGTAAGGAAATTTGAGTAAGATTTTGCCCTGATGCGAATCGAACCCAAGTTCTCCCAGCTTGCGAGGCGAGTGCTCTAACCACTGAACCACAAGACAATTCCCTCAGTGAGGGAGGGAAAAGAATTTAACCAGGGTTTCACCCACAAATATGCAGTCAAATTCACTTTACAGTATATTCCGTGAAACGCTTTGAAACTTTGATAAGATGTGAAAAGTGCGATATCAAATGCAAGGATTATTATTTATTACTATAAACACTGTGGGTTTGATATATAATATTCTTATTAGATATATATATATATTCCAGAGACCAACTGGTTAACGTTTCCTCAGCCTATTCTGTAAGGGGGAGGAGTGGGAGCGATGAGAAGACAGAGAGTTAAAATAATTTGGAAAAACACACGCAAAAAATGGCGTTTCATACATAAAGCCTGAAAATTTGAGGTCAGGCGCTGGAGAGGGAGAGATGGGGGAGGAAGAGAGGGGGAGAGGGAGGGAGGGCAAGTTACTAAGTCACTAAGAACTGGACGCAAGTTAATCTTTAACTCCAGACTCTCCTTTTTTCCTTAGTTTGTGAAGGACTGTTTCAGGCAACTCAGGGGTATAATTTGACTTCAAACACTGGACAAGTGGTTTCTAACGAGACAGTGTGTGAGAGAGTCACTGAGTACAACGTGATAATGATGATAATAACAGCAGCAATTTGTGTTTAGATATCGCCCTTCACACAGCGTAACGTCCCAGAGCGCTAGACAGTGACGGAGTCTGACTCCAAGCCAGAGGGGGAGAGGAGTGGGCAAGTGGATTCGAACAGAGAAAATATGTGAGAGAGGATAATAAATAATAATAATAATCCTTGCATTTCATACAGAGCCTTACCATGAAAGAGGACTCAAAGTGCCTCACAGAATGCACTGTACAGTGACTATACTGACCGTACATTTTGCAGGGGGGGGGGAGCCCATTGCACACGGCAGCACCCCACAAGCAAAACAGCCAGAACACACAGAATTTTGGTTTCAAAATGACTCGATTTATTATTTTGAAAGGGGATTATCACCGGCAGAAAAGAGATCCGCTAATCGACTGACAACCAGGTTCCTTACTTACTGCTGGGTAAATGATAACAATTTATACACACACACACACACACACACACACACATATATATATATATAGTCTCAGAGCATTTGTGGACAGTGAGAACGCAGAGGTACGTGGGGGAGTAAGAAAACTTGCTGAAGGTCTCAAGCCGCTGAGAAGCAAACCCTGGGGTCCTCTCGCTGACGAGGCGAGCTCTCTAACCCACTGCACCACACGGTCACAAATACATACCCTACCCACACATCTTGTTGAAACAGAGAGAGAGAGAGAGAGAGAGAATCTGGGCAGTCTCGTCTAGCGTGTTTGAAACTTATGACTTGGAACATTATAAGCAAGGTCCTCTCTCTCCCCCCCCGATCCTCATTATTCTACACAGACTCGACGCCACATAAGAAGTTAAAATCTTTCCAAACTTCAGTGTAAATCAAACCAGTTCGTCTCTCTCTCTCTCTCTCGCTTCCTCCCCACATGTTCACCCACTCGGTTGTACCCCTGCCAATTTGGCCTCACGTTAAGATTCTTTGCTTATTGTTTCTCTGCGACTCGTTAGGTCCTGAGGCTTCGAAGTCACTCACCTCCTCTCGCTGACTGACTTGTCATGGAATGATCTGAGTTTTCCCTCGTCGCTATGGTAGCCAAGCAGGAAGCAGATCAGGCCAACATGGAACCACAAGAGGGAGACGGGCGACTGGCGAGGCTATCCTCGCTACCAGTGACAGCACAGCCCGGCCCTGGCTCGTGGACAGGACCTTGATGGGCAGCCCAGTGACTGTGAGGTGGGGGGGGCAGGGAATCCCACTACAGCTCCTGTTAACCCTACAGTCAAAGCCCTTCTCCTTCATCTCTTTAGGCTAAAGACCTTTCCCTGCGACCATGCTTCCGGGCACCATCTCCCGCCCAATGGATCCGCCACTGGTTAAGCGCTTTGAGACGCTGTATGAATGCAAGTTGTTGTATTTTGCCAGGTGCCCTGGCTAATAATCCCCCAGATAAAATTGTTCATTGACAATTTTAATGTGTGTTTGTTATTATTGGTGTGTGCAAACTGGCTGCCGCTTCACCCACAAAACATAAAGCAAGACATCACCTTACAATATATCCTGTGAAGCGCTTTGAGATGTCCTGCTGCGAATGGCGTTAAGTAACCCAATTGGCTGCTGCGTTTCACCCACAAAATATACAGAAAAGTCACTTCACAGTAAACGCTGGAACTCCATCCCACGATCCCTTCGCCTCGCTCCCTCCCTCGCCTCCTTCGAGGCCGGTCTCAAGACTCTCCTCTTCGACCGTGCTTGGGTCCCGATCTGACTGTTCAGCGCCTTGGGACGTCCTCCCGACGTGAAAAGCGCTCTAGAAATGTAATTTTATTGTCGTCGCTGTGTGTCCTGTGAAGCGATTTGAGACGTCTCTTAAGAAGTGATAAGGCGCCACATCAAATGCAAGGATTATTATTACCGGTATTAATAATATTAAAGCAATGGGGAGGATTATTGTTATGGGTATTATTTTGGCGTTCACTCGGGTGTCAGACACTTGCGGAAACCTCATGACAGGAACTTACAATAAAACCAAATAAGATTGTGAAATAAAATCACATGTAATACACATGTATGTATGTATGTTGCATTTTCCCCAAGTTAGCTCCTAAGTGAGGCTGGGGCAAGTGCTCAGATACTGTACACGTTCCCGGAGAAACACACTCAGACTGACAGACAAGACAGAGAGACGCACAGAGAGGGAGGAGGAGGAAGAGAGAGACAGGCAAGCAAAAAAACAACAAAATCAAGCAAATTCTTGTTTGAAATTTTTAATAATAGCAATAATAATCCTCACATTTGATACGCCTTATTACATCTCCAAGACGTCTCAAAGCGCTTCAAGGAATATACTGTCAAGTGAATTTGTGGGTGAAACACGGCAGCCAATTGTGCAAAGCAGTATTCCATAAACAGCCGTGAATTGAATGACCAAATTATTATTTTGTTGTACGTGTTTCGCTTTCTCTCTCCCGCAGTGGAGAGTGACAATCCTTTTAACTCTTTTAAATGGAAGTTTATTAAAGCAGGAAGCGGTGGGGATAAGGAACGACAATACTAGTTTATCTCTCTTAACCCTGTTTAGCTGCAGGCTGCGTCCTCGTTTCAATTGATTATGAGCTTCATGCAAAACCATGTTTCCACATCCACATCATCCACTCCTTCTAAATGTGGAGTCCTGCAGCTCAGCGGTTAGAGTGAGGAGGAGGGAGATAGCGAGAGAGAGAGAGAGCGCAAGCAAGAGTGCCAGGTTCAATTCCCGGCAGGTCAGGGCAAAAGCTTGGGCGAGTTTTCTTACTCCGCACACATAATAATCCCTCGAGAATAAAGAAATAATAAATTGGTAATTTTCAATCCACGACTGTTTGTGGGGACGCTGCTGTGTGCAATTGGCTGCCGCATTTCGCCCACAAATATACAATCAATTCACTTTACAGTATATTCTGTGAAGCGCTTTGAGACGTCGATAAGATGTGAAAAACGCTATATCAAATGCAAGGATTATTATTATTATTATCACTCAACAGTGTCAATATCAGAAAACGGCTCACCTTTTGTTTTGACGCTTTCCTATCCCAGAATCCTGGATTACCTTCTCCCTCTTACGATCCACAAGATTGGCATCACCTAATCAACTTCCTCTAGACATTCCTGCCTTCTCCATCAGTTATGTCCTCTTAACTAGCCCCCTCCCCACCCCCCCCACGCGTCCTTATTCAGACAGCGCTGTAAGGTTACGGTGGAGGTGAAACAAGCTGCCAAAGATGGATCGATATAGCGCCTTACCTCGTCTTCAAGTTGTCGCAAAGCACATCACAGAATATACTGTAAAGTGTAGTGATTTGGTGGGCAAAACGTGGCAGCCAAATGCGCACAGCTGCGTCCCACAAACAGTCGTGGATTGAGTCATCACATTATTAATTTATTTGTTGAAGCTACCATTACTACTGGAAAAGCGATCTGCCAATCAACTAACAACTGAGTTCCTACTTACTGCTGGGTAAACAGAGGCGTGTGAAGCAAGGACACTTGCCTAATGTTTCGACATGCCTGGGAATTGAATCACGATCCTATCGCTTATTATAATAATCCTTGCATTTGATACAGCGCTTTTCATGTCTTATCGACGTCTCAAAAGCACTTCACAGAATATACTGTAAAGTGAATTGACTGTATATTTGTGGGCGAAATGTGGCAGCCAATTGTGCACAGCAGCGTCCCCACAAACAGTCGCGGATTGAAATGACCAATTTTATTATTGTGTTTGTTTTGAGGGATTATTATTAGGTGTGTGTGTGTGGAGTAAGGAAACTTACCCAAGCTCTCGCCCTGACCTGCCTGGATTCGAACACAGATCACGCTTGTAAGGCGAGTGCTCTAACCACCGAGCTACAAGGGCTTCCAGGCCGTCGTTAACCAGCTTTACAGTGAGCAAACTTAGCTGAGACAGAGCGAGAGAGAGAGAGAAAAAAAAACACCACACTCGTTTAAAAGTTATTTTATTTGTGAAAGTAAAGAAACAGATTATTCAGTAACTGACAGTAACAACCTCTTCTGTTTCTTTCCCTCTTAAAACTTTATAGTGTTGTCAAGTATTGCTGCTTTATCATTGTATAAAAGTGTCACCAACTCTGGAACCATATAACTATGAAAAACAAGCAATCCATCCATCCATCCTCTTTTGACTCCCAGTCTCTCCCACCCCTCTCCACCCCCCACTCCATTCCTCTTTCTCCTTCCTCCCCTCCCCCCCCTTCCCCATTCTGACAATTTGTTTAACTGTTCCCTTGCACAATTTCAGAAGAAGCGGTTAAAGATATAAGTTCGATTTTGAAACACCAAAGACCGTAACCCAATATTTTGTTTACTTGAAACCACTTGTTTTGCATAGTTACTTTTCTTGTTTGATTTCCTCTAGTTTCTCTCTCTTCCCATATCGACCCTCCACCCCCACCCCACCCCCCACGCACCCACCCATCTCTCTCCCCCAAAGCGATCATTATAAAAGGCAGAAATCCAAGCACCTTTTTGCAATCAGACACAGAAAACAGATTGAGTGAACAGGAACAGGAACCAGTGAGAACAGCCGAGAGCTCTGGGGAAATTAAACCATTTTGTGGAAGGGCAATTTTTTTCACGTCCACATTAATCCCAACTGGGATTCGATTCACTCTTGAAACAATCTCTCCTCAAGTGAGCGAATGAGTGAGCGGTTGTGTGTGTGTGTGCGTACATGTGCAAGGATCTGTGTGTGTGTGTGTGTGTTTTAGAGTCCGAACAAGTTAAGTCTACTGGTTGATTAATTGTACAACTTGACAGAGACAGAGACAGAAAGAGAGAGAGAGAGAGAGAGAGAGAGGAAAAAAAGGAACTTTGTGACATTCATTTACTGGATTTTTTTTAAGGCAAGTGGTTTATTTGATCACCGAGGCGTAGAACTTAAACGCGAAGGGTTTGAGCTGAACACGGCCGCTCTGAAGCTGTTGTACGTAACCTACACCTAAAGAAAAATGGTAAATGTCTCGCTAACGGGATTGAGAGTATGCCTTTTATTATTATCCCACTGATTTACGATGACTCGCTTGAAACAGTACACAAAAGGGTGAAACTATGGGCGTTAAAGTCATTCTTTCTCTCTCTCCCCCTCTTTCTCTCGCTCACAAAACCGTCTCCGCAAAACCAGTCTGAATATCTCGAGAGCATTCATCAAGAGTGAGGACAGTCAATCAGTGGCGAATGTGTTTTGGAAAGCAGATTAAAAAATAATCATCATTAAAGCAACTGGCTGTTTTAGTATTAAAACATAGGTAATACAGGTAAAAGGTTAGCAATAGCCCTGGCTCCTCACCTGCCCACACATACCGCTGCTCACCTTGTCCCTATGTACTAAAAGCCGTAGAAATAAAATGCTTTTTAAATCTGTTTAAAAATATTTTTTTTCTCCCCCAACCTGCCCCCCAAATTATATATATAGATATATATTAAGAAAACGCCAGTCAACGCTCAAGCAAATAAAGAGAATTAAGGGCAGTAAATTTATTAATGTTTCATAATGTCAAAGAGTTTTCGAATATGCTTAGTGTTTGAGCTAGCGAGTATTGTACAGTGTATGCGTGTGTGTTTTTTTAAAACCTCAAAGAAAGAATGTGGTAGGCTATTTAAAATCCCGCTCTTAACTTCCAAACACTCCACTTGTGTGTGTGTGTGTGTGTGTATGTGTGTGTGTGTGTGTGTGTGTATGTGTGTGAGGGTGGCAGGGGAAGGAGAGAAGGGGAGACGAACAACAGACTTTGTGCTTGAACTTGGAACACATTAAAATCTCAGCACTGCTGCCCACATATGCACACACACACACACGGCTATTAAATGTTAAGTAATCCTCGAGGATTAAACCTCTTTATTACGATCATCAGTTTTTTTTTAAAAAATGAAGACACTCCCTGCGTCCCTCTCCGACACATCTATACATGTGGCCGGCCGTCTCGCCAGCAGGCAGGAGCTCATCCATCTGTCCGTCCTCCGCAATTATTGCCCAGAATCAGCAGCGATGTGTTAGCGTTAGGCACAGTGGTGAGGAACAGTTGCGAACAGCCAAAGGCCACCTCTGTTTGGTGAGTGTAAGTTTAATAGCTAAAGGCGCCACTTCCCCCCTCCCTCCCCCCACACCACTCTCTCCCTCTCCTCTCGTCTCCTCCCTCCCTCCCCACCTGGAAAGAAAAAACACACACTCACATCCCGTAACTTGCTTTGTTCACTCTTCACACACCCATCTCAAAGCCGGTTACTATTCCAAGCAGTGACTGTCCAAGCGCCGTGGGACGTCCTCCTGACGTGAAAGGCTCTGTCTGTCTATACAAGTGTAATTTTGTTGGTTGTGGTTGTTGTTGTATTCCACTCTAAAGGACTGACGTGCAATAATAAAAGTCATTTTTTAAGACGTTTTTAAAGACGGTGCTTTCTCCTCCGCGCCTTTTAGACGTCTCGAAGCGCTTCGCGGGATGTTCTGTAAAAAGTGTGAGGACTGTACATTTGGCGGGCGAAACACGGCAACCGACCGGCAGCCAACTGCGCATAGCCACAAAAACAGCTGCGGTTTTCAGCACACAAGTTCTGATGATGGGTTCTGCTCAAGTTGGAAAGGTCCGTGAGACAGGGAGATAGGCTAGGGTTACTGTGTGAAGAGTTTGGGTGTCCCGAGCGAGACTGCGTTCCATCTCCCTCCAGGCCTCCTCGGAGACAGGGGCAAGGGTCTACCCCAGTTCAAAGTTTACCCCCACCCACACACACATAGGGGAGACTTATCAGCTCCCACTGCACAGGCAACGAACACAGTATGAGAGAGAGAGAATGAGAGAGGAAGAGAGCTGGCTTGAGACCAAAGGCCTCTCCTGGAGATATCAATGGCGACCGTATTGGGGTGGGGGGGTGGGTGGAGGACAGGAACCAACTCAATTACTCCACTACTCCGCAAGTCTCAACCCTGCACGGTGCATGAGTGTTAATGTCTTAGTGGGCGACATAACTCTCAACAGAGTCTGCCTGTCTGCCTGTCACCCTCACCCACACTGTGACTCTAACTTGGCAAACTATGATTCCGCTGTTCAATTCAAGATCACCGTTACACCCCAGACTGAGCTCTCGCTGCAGGGCTAACTTGTCACCATGTTTATGGCATGCTGGCTTTTACACTCACTCCATGGCAAAGGGTTGAGGGAGGTGAGGGAGGGGGGAGGGAGGGTTGAGGGAGGATTAAGGGAGATGAGGGAGGGGGAGGGTTAAGGCAGGTGAGGGAGGGGGAGGGTTGAGGGAGGTGAGGGAGGGTTGAGGGCGGATTGAGGGAGGAGGGAGGGTTAAAGGGAGATGAGGGAGGGTTGAGGGAGGTGAGGGAGGGAGGGTTGAGGGAGGTGAGGGACGGTTGAGGGAGGAGGGAGGGTTGAGGGAGGGTTAAAGGGAGATGAGGGAGGGGGGAGGGTTGAGAGAGATGAGGGAGAGGGAAGGCCTGTGTTCCGACATTTAGCACGTTCAAAAGTTCTCCATGCTGTGTGGTGGTGTATAAATGGTGGTGTATACCAACACATACACACACACACCAACGCGTGCACACATACACCAACGCGCACACACACACACAACGCACACACTCACCAACGCACACACACCAACCAATGCATACACACAGACAGACACACAAACCAACGCACACACATATACTCCAACACACACACCAATGCGCGCACACACACCAACGTTTCTAGGAATGGAACAAAACTGAGAGGTCGGGACAGTACAGAGATATTGAAAGCGGATCAAGCGTAGCTCAAAGATGTCTGTGAGGCTGAGGATACATTAGGTAGAAATCGAAAGGAAAAGTCCAGTGAATAGGTCTTTTCCACTGTTCTCAGCAGCACAAACGCAGGTGGGAATTAGACGATGGGGTTGAGGCAGAAAAGGCTAATCTACGGACACCTCATGAGGAGATACAATTACAGGTCATGGCCAGTCCATCCCCGAAATCTGACGGAAAGCGAGATGGGTATTTTAATGAGGTTTTGCAGTTAACTACACCAAAATCCCTGAGATGAGAGAGAGATACAGAGGCTCAACTTCACCCAGGTACCATCAGAGACCTTAGGGTTACTGTCCCAGAACAACAGGAGAGGGGAGGAGGGGGGAGAGAGAAAGAGATCGAATTTTGTGAGTAAAGAGAGTACCTAGTTTTGAAGATCACACAGATTATTACCAGTCCTAGATTGTGAGACAAGCAGATGGTAAGTGAAGAGAGCGACTGTGGTGAAATATGCCAGTAAATTAACAAAAGTAAAAGGGATGAACTCAGATCCCATTAAAAAAAAAAATGAGTGTGTTTGTTACCCATGTGGGAAGATCGGACATATTATCCTGTCTGAGACTGCAGTAAATGGGACACTTACCAAAGTAATAATAATAATAATACTCCCACTCCTTACATTTGATGTAGCGCTTTTCCCGTCTTCTAGACACCTCAAAGCGCTTCACAGCCTACTGTAAAGTGAATTGACTATATGTTTTTGTGTGTACTGTAAAAGTGACAAGAAGTTAAAGCAGAGTAAAATGGGGAATGTTGGGGACACTGTTTGGAACAGGCATGTCTATGTATGTTAGTGTCAATTAACCAAATAATATTGATGGGTATTATGATTTATTTTTAACAAATATCATATTTACGATTCAAGCATCATTTACTTTGTCCCTTCCAGTATTTAATCAAAACGAGGTATTATACGGATCAAGTACAAACACATTCATTGGGAATTTTAGATATTTTTATATGATATTTTGAAAGAAGAGCTATTTTTTAAAAATGTTTGAAAATAATATTTGAATATTTCGGGGTAGCACAATTAATGCACATATAACCCTACTAATCTTTCATTAAATCTAATCACAATACAAATAATGATTTGTTGTCATTGTCAGATCATTGCTTCTTATTAAATTGCAAGAAATCTGATGAGAAACGCAAGCATTTCTGTGATATTTAAGCACACGCTCAAATGAACTGAAAAGATGAATCTGGTGGCTGAGGTGAAAGGGGGTTGTGAAGATTCCAACGCTGTTAGCTTGACACACTAGAGGAGGGACTGTAAGAGGAATCCCAGAATTCTGGATTGCTTGAGTTGACAAAATAAAAATTGCAATAATTATCTCCAAAAAAGCCACCTTTTCCCTCCTTGGTTAAGAGATAATCTCTTTCTCAACCTCCCTCTCTCTCGCCAGCTATTGCCAAACTCCACTCCCACTGCTGCATGTTGGGGGGTCAGATAAACCTTATAGAAGATAACAAAAGGAACGCATTCAGGAGGAAAAATCCTCTGATCAACGAAAGATCATCGACCTGAAATGTGAACTCATTTTCCTCCCTCAGACGTTGATTCCCAGCAACGTCTGTGTTTATAGCTTGGGAGTTGCTGAGGCAATGACAAAACAATATTTGTTAAAACTGCAAAACTGATCAATACAATCTGCAAACCTTTTCCAGCAGCCAACCCCTCCCCCACACCCAGCCCCATAGATTTTACCCTCGGCAGACAAGCTGCTTGCTATATGTTTGGAGCTGAGGGATGTTGTCAGGACTACGCTGAGGAACAGCTCAGTGCAGGATTGGGAAGGCAGCAGAATGGAGTATTCTTGGAAGGATGAGATCAAAAGGGTCCTGGACTTGCTTGCTTGGTCCAGTGATGATAGGGGACTCTCAGGAACCAGGGAGAAATTAACTGAAGCTCCATTAAATCTTCCCTGGAACGCACCCACCCCTCACTGTGTTAGCCTCCTGCCCTTCCTGGGGAAAGGGACTGGTTGGGTGGCTCCATCAAAGAGCCACGGAGGACCAAATGGACCTCCCTCTGTGCTGTAATATTCTATGATTCCAACTGCCTCATTCTCCCTGACCAAATTATGTCCCCTGATGATAAAATGGCGTTAACTCCCCATGTCGTGGGATGATTTCAATCCCGGGGAGAATCATTCCAATTCCTTCCTACCCGGCCTTCACTTTGGGAGGCTTTTATAATCCATTCCCTAACAAAGAAACAAGGAACCGCTCAACCAGGCTATATCAAGATATATCAACAACAACAAAATTATATTTTAGAAAGTATAGCGCCTTTCACATCAGGAGGACAACGTCCCAAGGCGCTGGACAGTCATTGCTTCAGACACGAGCTGAGGACAGGTGTCGTGGGGATGGGTGGGAGGGAAGGGAGGGATAAGGAGTTGCCGATGGGTCCATGGAAGAGGAGAGTCTTGAGGCAAGACTTGAAGCAGGCCAGGGAGGAGGTGAGGCGGAGGGACTTCGGGATGGAGTTCCAGAGATTGGGGGCAGAGTGGCTAAAGGCTCGTCCGCCAATGTTTGTACGGGTGGGTTGGGGGATGTGGAGCAGCCCAGAGCCTGCTGAGCAGAGGATGCGGGCAGCTTGGTAAGGGGATAGGAGGTCATGGATGTTGGGTGGAGCGAGGTTTAAGGCAGTTTCAGGAGGTAGTCCTCCCTACGTGAAAGGCGCTCGATAAATTTAACGTTGTTGTTGTACGAAGCAGGAGGTAGCCGCAGCTATTTCCACGAGAGAGAGAGAGAGAGAGGGACAAACGCCTCAAATTGAAAGGATCATTCGAGTCGGAAGCAGCTCACACCAAACCTTACTAAGCCTTGGGGGGGGGGCGGGATCAATGTCTTCAGAGACTCTCACACACACACAGGCAGAAACACCATTTCCGGTAAGTCGCGAGGCTCAAATGAGGGAAGGATTGGCTTCTGCTGAACAGATCAATGGGAAACAGAGAAGATGGTTGGAACCATTCCAAACGTTGAAACATGGAAGGGAGTTGGTGGGGTGGCGGGAAGGAACTCTCAATTCGATACACATTCACATTGGCACAGTGTCACACCACTTTGCACCTCTTTATAACATTTTAAGACTGTTTCAGTGATTGAAACTTGTAGGGAGAGATCCTCTCAATGTTCTCTGTGTTTCCCCCCGCCCGTCCCCCTTTCGTCTCAGTGAGCTTTGCGCGTTCTCCTTGCGAGTGGCAACTGTCTACTTGTCACAGAAGCGCGCTCTAAAAGAATAGGCCACAGACACAGCCCAACACAACAACCCACCCTCCACCCACCGAGAGCAATACTCAACCCTTCCTTCCAGCGAGCAAATGTTTTTTTAAATTGTTAGCACATATTAGGTTATAGGAGGCTGGATTTAGTGGACGAACTGTGATTGTATTTCTAGCCAATGCTGGTGAGCTTGCTTGACAGCCTCCACCGGTTGTTGGTATCAATGCATCCTTTTTTTTGTTTGCGCTGTTGGAATGTTTGACTTGGGAACAGGAAATTCCTGACGCCACCAACTACTTTTTGTGGTAGAGGTTTGTTGATATAGCAGTGAACCGCAGAGTCGGTGGGGGATGGGAGGAGAGAGAGAGTGGGGTGGCGGGGGTGGAAGTTCTCTTGTAAAGGTGTGAGGCAAAGGGCGCGGCAGTGCGGAGACAATAACTACATTAAATGTCGAGAATCTTGATAGAACAATCCTTTTGGAAGGAAGATTAACATCTAAACCTGGATGGGAGAACGATAGCAATGTTTGACTCTCTCTCTCGGGCCGAAAAATGACATGCGAGGACCCCCTTGACTAAGTCACTGGGCGGAATCCAAAGCGCAAAAACTGCAGTGAAAGTGTGTGGGACGCGAGCATTTCAAGTTGGGGAATATTTATTTATTCAACAACAACGTCAGAGGGACCGCTTTACGCCAGACTTGACCCGAGAGTGCCTTGACACTACCAATTGTTTGAGCTCAAGACGGGAGCTAAAGCTCTCAACTATTCCACCCAGTTCCGTGTCCGGCAGGAACTCACCATACAGTGAAGAATAGGAATCATCTCTAGTGGAAATGATTCTCTCTCTCTGGTCTGTGGACAGTCGTGGCAATGGACTAACCTAACTGTACAACTCCAGGGCTTTGGTGACATGGAGAACATTGAGAGGATCTCTCCTACTTGAAGTTTCAATCACTGAAACAGTCTAACACAAGAGGGGACCCACGCACGTTAGTCAACCTCGATGGAAGTCCAGATGAGCAAATTTGTGGTCAAGATAAGATTTAGACTATTGACACACACACACACACTATGCGCGCACACACACATACATACTACACACACAAATACTATACACACAACACACACACACACCTATACACACACGCACACATTGACTGAAGGCCTCCCACTCCCTGTGTGCCAGCAACCAATCCAGAAAAAGACGGCAGAAGTTGTTGTTTGGAAAGGCTTTTGTTGAGGAGAGAGCGCAATAAAGCTGCTATCTTTCTACATAACAATATATAGTCCTTGGTTCCCGCTCTATCACTGCCAGGGTGTAGAGACTGTGTTGTGTAGGTGAAGGAGACAGCCAGTTTGTTCGCACTGTAGCAACAAACAGCCATGGAGTGAATTTACCCGACTTTAGCCGAGGTTTATAATAACATTTAAGAATGTTTCGCTGACTCCAGGATTGCCAAGAGGAAGTGACGGGGACAGAGGATTGGCGTTTGGTGATTTGAGATGCAAATTCAAGGCCGACTGGTTCAAACTAAAGCATTCGGCCCCAACATAGCCTAGAGACGGTCACTCGCAACATGAGATTTGAGTGAGAGGCAAGTTATATTGTTCGAAATTCATGTTAGATTTTCAGGTAGATGGCACCATAATATAAATGTGATCGGACCTTTTCCCTCTCTCTCTCTCTGTCTCTCTCTGTGTCTCATCCACACAAACATTCGACATCCTCTCGTCCGCACATCCTACACCAAACCCCGCGAAGCCCACCTCCCCTTTCCATGCTGTAAACCATATGCTGCTTCAACAAGGAAACACTGCGCCAAAGTTCTAGCAAACCTCAGCTCCTTCCACTCAGATCACTTGCATGTGCTGTGCTGACACTAACAATGCCCTGACTCGCACAGGCATGGGGTGGTGGGGTGGTGGTGGGAGAGGGAGTGGAGCTGAGTAAGCGATATACGTTAATGCAGATTGTTCGGGGAAGAGAGAGAGCAACTTGAGAAAACCTTGTTGAGGTTCATTTCAGAATAGTTGTGTGCTAATCAACTCCTGTTGCTTTAACCCGACCGACAAACACTCTGTTTAAGATTAATAGGGAAAAGAGAAAGAGCTATAAAAAGCACCAGAGGAGAACACCAGAAAGGGGGAGACAAATAGGCTATAGATTTTTTTGACGGCACTTGGATTAACCTCAGCTTCTTAATCTGTTCCTTGTCAAGTCATTCAGTCAATAGCTTGTTGTAACATCAGCAATTCTAAACCACCTCCAGATTCAAATAATACTAGAAAAAATGTACTTGGTGTGCCCATTCTGTTATCCCAAAGCCAATTGATGTAAAAAAAAATCTACAAATTAAATGACACTGGAGGCTTGTAGCCAGAATTTCCTTTCCGACGCGTTTAGCATAAATAACAGTGCTCATAAAGGTTAATTATCTTGTTTTTCTCATTTCAAAACATACAGTCATTGAAAGATAAAGATCTCTGGAATATGCTGTATATAAAAAAGCTGCTTTTTTGTTGTTTCAACCCTCCCACCTTCCCCCCACCCCACCCGCCCCACCCACCCTCACCTCCCCTCCCCATATACCCCTTCCCCTCCCCGCCCGCCCTCCCTCCCTCCCGCCCACCCTCCTAAAATTATTGTTTGTTACAAAAGGCACTTCATTCTGTAAAAGAGATCACAGAGAGAGGTCAAATACTAAGAGATCACCAAAATGGTCTGCATAGCAATGACTGAAACAAGGAAGAAAATAAAAACATTTCTGTTCTTAAGATATCACAGAACTGCCCAAATACTTGTTTTTGGTAGCTAGAGAGAAGGAAAGACATCTATTAAAACCACAGTCCTTATCAGATAATATGTGTATGTGTGTGTGTGTGTGTATGAGTCTATTTATGAGTGTGTGTGTGTAATGTGTGATGTGTGTGTACGTATATATACACATACACACACACACACACGCACACACAGACACACATACTGTTTCGTAAGAATTCTTGTTAGAAAAAGACGTCACGATGCCAGGCTGGATAACCTCGAGAAAGGCCCATCGCTGTGTCCGTGGTGAGGAAGGTGGGAGTTGGGAGGGTATTGGGCAAAATCCTCCTTGTCTCCTTCTCGTCCTCCGCCGCTCGCTTGCTGAATCGATTTGCATTCGAAGATGCTTTAGACTCCTTTCCTTAAGCTGCAGTTCAGTTCTGACCACACAGGTGCGCTAGGCAGGAAAAAACACTGAAGGAAGGTTTATATATATATATATATATATATATATATATATATATATATATATATATATATATATATATATATGTGTGTGTGTGTGTGTATATATATATATATATATATATATATTAAAAAATCACTGGGGTTTGGTGCTGTGGTGTTTGTTGTTGGTGGGGAAGTGGGGAGGGAATATCAGCTGAAAGAAATACTTCTGCCATAGCGACACACCTGGCTCGCAGCGCTACCTGTTACGGAGATGTTGCAGCATACTGTAAACATCCTCTTCTCTACTCAGTCCTTCGAAGAATGGAATCAGATCCTGCAACTCGTTGTCTGACATGTCATCGAACCAGGATTGCACAGGCACCTGCGTTTGTTTTCAAAGGGGGAAGAGAGAGAGGAGTTAGCGATCTGTGCCCTACAGCTCTCAGTATTATCACAGGAGCAGCATGTGTTAAAGTAAAACCACCACCACTACTATATTATTGTTATTATTAGTATATTTTCACCCACAAATATACAGTCAATTTACTTTACGGTATAATCTGTGAAGCGCTTTGAGATGTCTAGAAGATGTGAAATGTACTATACCAAATGCAAGGATTATTATTATTATTACTACTACTGATGATAATAATAATCCTTGCATTTGATAAAGCGCCTTATCATGGCCTCTAAACCGTGATAAGGCCTCTCAAAGCGCTTCACAGAATATACTGTAAAGTGAACTGACTATATCTGTGGGCGAAACATGGCAGCCAATTGCGCACAGCAATGTCCCACTAACAGTCACGGATCGAAGTCACCAATTTATTATTGTTTTATTTTCTTGAGGGATTATTATCAGGCATGTAAGGAGTAAGGAAACCTGTCCAAGATTTTGCCCAATCCCTTGGGAATCGAACCCAGGTCTCGTGCTGGTGAAGTGAGTGCTCTAACCACTGAGCTACAGGGAGCCTTACCACAGCATTGAGATGTCTCAAAGGGAAGGTGCCTAAAGTGTTAACGTGGGATTTCAAAGCAGATAGGCAGGCAGGCAGGCGGTGGGCGAGCGGGGGGTGTCAGGTGGAGGGATAGAGTGAAGGAGGTGAAGGGATAGAGAGAGAGAGAGAGAGGGAGGCAACGAGAGAGAGAGAGAGAGAGATAGAGAGAGATTGAGAGAGGAAAGTTGGAAGAATACATCACTATAATTTGTGGCGATTGAGGCAAATACTTACTGCATTTTCAGGATGGAAGATGTAGGATGCGGGGGAATTGTCTACAATGATAACCGTGCTCAAGTCTCTTCCTAAGCGGCTGAGATCCTTGACATAGTTCCCCCTGTGGAAAACGCACGATTCTCTGAAGAGCCTGGCTCGAAACACCCCCCAGCGATCCAGCAAGTCAGCCACGGGATCAGCGTACTATTAAGGTGAGGGGAGGAAAGGGGTGCAGAGGGGGAGAGAAAGACAAAGGGAAAAGATTAAGAACATGTCAATGTACTGGGGAATCTCCTGGTTGATCTCAGGTTGTTTTTGTGGTACTCATAACTTATAATAATAATCCTTGCATTTGATATGGCGCTGTTCAAGTCTTCTGGACGTCTAGAAGAAGCGCTTCACAGAACGTACTGTAAAGTGAATTGACTATATATTTGTGGGCGAACCACAGCAGGTAATTGCACATAGCAGTGTCCCCACAAACAGTCGTGGATTGAGTGACCAAATGATTATTTTTTAAATCGAATTTACTTTTATTTTGAAGGGATTACTCCCCCCTCCACTGCCCCCCACATCCCGGAAAAGCGATCCGTCAGTCGACTAACAATCGGGTTCCTACTCGCTGTTAGTTAAACAGAGGTACATGGAGTAAGGAAACTTGCCTAAGGTTTCACCCTGACCTGGGAATCGAACCAGGGTCCTCTCGCTTGCGAGGCGAGCGCTCTAACAACTGAGCTACAGGACTCCACTGTAAATGTAATGTTTCCAGCTGTTTGTAAAATTGGATGAGTAGCTCAATGTCAGAGATGTGGAAACAGAACAACAACAGTTAACTGACAATACAGCACACAATGTTTCGAATATAAAAACGGGTTAAAGTTATTAACTAAAATGGCTGATGCAAAATTGCTCTTATTCACCAAGTTCACACATGTTTAAGCACTATTTTGAACTGCAGCTCCCTCTGGTGCCGGGAAAACTAAGCATGAAATTATTTATGACATAATTGAAAGAGCATTTCATTGAAAGCTTTTTTGTAATTCACTAGACTAGACAAACACGCTTTGGGGAGACTGGGGGAGTGTGGGTAAATTAAACTTCAAAGAATCATAGAATTATACGGCACAAAAGGAGGCCATTCGGCCCATCTAGTCTGTGCCGGCTCTTTTATCAGAGCAACTCAATCCCACTGCCCTGCCCGCTCCCCATAACCTAAAGACCTGCTCTTCCTAAATAAAGATCTTGTTTCCTTTTAAAAGCTGTTCCGGAATCTGCCTCCACCACCTTTTCAGGCAATGCATTCCATATTCGAACAACCCGCTGAGTGAAAAAATTTCTCCTCAGCTCCCCTCTGCTTCGTTTTGAAACTATTTTAAATCTGTGACCACGAGTCACTGATTCGCCCACCAGTGGAAACAGTCTTTCCCTATTCACCCTGTCGAAACCTCTCATAATCTTATAAACCTCTATTTGGTCTCCTCTCAATCTTCTTTGTTATAGAGAGAATAAGCCTAGCCTATCTAGCCTTTCCTCGTAACTGAAGTCCCTCATTCCTGGTACCATCCTAGTAAATCTCCTCTGCACCCTTTCCAATGCCTTAATATCCTTCCTAAAGTGTGGTGACCAGAATTGTACACAGTACTCCAGCTGAGGCCTAACCAAAGTCTTATAGAGGTTAATCAGCAGTTCCTGACTTTTGTATTCTATACCCCTATTTATAAAGCCTAGTATCCCATATACCTTCTTAATGGCTATGTAGGGTCCGCCGATATGGAAATTTTCCAATAACGATATATCGGTTTGCCCATATCGACATATACCGATATATCGATATCACGATATATCTATATATATTGATATCGCAGTTTTTTTTGTCCTGCCATGCGCATTCCGGCGAGCGCGCGCATTCGGATATCAGCAAGGTAAGTTGAAAAAGTTCGCATTTTACCAATATATACCAATATATCATCGGAAACGATATATCGATATTTGCGATATATTGATTTTTTTCGATATATCAATATTTTTAGAATTTGGATATTGGCATATCAATATGAAAATTATATCGGATATAACCGATATATCGCTGGACCCTACAGCTTTGTCTACCTGTCCTGCCACTTTCAAAGAGTCGCTAACACAAATCCCCAGGTCTCTCTGTTCCTTCACACCCTTTAAAATTGTACTATCTAGCTTATATTGCCTCCCCTCATTTCTTCTCCTAAAGTGTATCACCTCACACTTCTCTAAATTAAACTTCATCTGCCATGTGTCTGCCCACTTTACCATTTCATCTATATCCTCTTGCAGATGGTTACTGTACTCCTCACTATTTACTATTCTCCCTAACTTAGTATCATCTGCAAATTTGGAAACCGTACTCCCTAAACCCAAATCCAAATCATTAATGTATATTAAAAAGAGCAGTGGTCCCAAAACTGATCCCTGGGGGACGCTACTGCACACTTCCTTCCAGTCTGAAAAGCAGCCACTCACCACAACTCTCTGCTTTGTCTCGCAGCCAGTTGTGGATCCACGCTACCACTATCCCTTTAATGCCGTGGGCCTCTATTTTCTTAATAAGCCTCTCATGCGACACTTTGTCAAATGTCTTTTGAAAGTCCATGTAAACTATTTCAACTTCACTGCCCTTGTACACCCATTCTGTTACATCGTTGAAAAATTCTATCACATTTGTAACGCAAGATTTGCCTTTAACAAATCCATGCTGGCTGTCCTTTATCAGCCTATATTTTTCTAAGTGAAGATCTATCTTGTCCCTGATTATAAAGTCTAGAAGTTTGCCCACTACTGATGTTAGACTGACTGGCCTGTCTAACATCAGTAGACTTACAAAATCTGCAATTAAATTTGGTTTTGAGAGATTTATTTTACAACATCCTTTAATCATAATAATCCTTACGTTTCATATCATGTCTTCAAGACATCTCAAAGTGCTTCACAGGAAACACTGTAAAGTTAATTAGTTTTCCAGTTTTGTGAGTGAAACGCCACAGCTAATTACTCCCCATACAGTCATTGATTGAAGTGAATGAATTATTATTATTTTCTGCAGCAATCCCTTGCTTCAGTCATCCTTCCTTAGCCCATGCTCCCTGCCCTCTACCTACTCCTGATCCCAACTCCCAGCTTGGGTCCAAATCCCTGACTGTCCCAACGCCTTGGGATGGCCTCCCAATGTGAAACACAGGCGCTGTGTAAGCGTAATGTGCTGTTGTTGTCTCACCAGTTACACTGTCTTCAAATGAGTGAACGTGTGAAGTTTGCAGACGCAACTTTCTGTTGAACTTACATAGCCAAAAACTACAGCCGAGGCTGCATCAACACAGCACACACTCCCTCCCACAAATCATCTGGAAGTAATGTGTGCAGCTATTTCCACCGGGAGGGGAGGCAGTAGGTAATGACAGGGCTCAAAATGGAGGATAAAAAATAATTATAAAGGGGAAGTTCAAAAAATATATATCTGATCCTCAGAGGCTGGTAAGAATTCTCTGCCGTAAATCATGGCACGGGCGGGGTCTATGACTTATTTCAAGGAGGGAATTAGACGGTTGCTGACAGAGGAAGAATGTTATATGATACGGTGGTTAGTGGGCAAGAGAGATCAATTAGGGTGGTCGACTGAAGTTTGCGATGGGCTGGAAGGCCTGTATCAAGCACTCCGAGACGCAACCCGTTGTGAGGGGGCCACTATATAAACCGAGTTGTTGTTGTTATTTCTGGGCTGGGATCGCTGTATAGCTCTGCGAGAGGTGGGGGAAGGGCCGAAGAGGTGGGAGTTGTGCTGGAGGAAGGTACGTTCAACTTTTAGAAATTAGTTGGAGTATTGTGTCCATTTCTTCCAGACGTCTCACAGCGTTTTACAGAATGTGTACCATACTGTAAAGTGGATTGATTGATTATTTTGTGGCCACTAACCTTTACAGGAGTAAATCAGCATTGTTCTTGTTATTATAATAATAATAATCCTTGCATTTGATATGGTACTTTTCACGTCTTCTAGACGTCTCAAGACGCTTCACAGAATATACTGTGAAGTGAATTGACTGTATATTTGTGGGCGAAATGCGGCAGCGAATTGCGCACAACAGCGTCCCACAAACAGTCGTGGATTGAAATGACCAATTTATTATTGTGTTTTGGGGGGGATTATTATCAGGCATGTGGAGTAAGGAAACTTGCCCAAGGTTTCACCCTGACCTGCCTGGATTCAAACACAGGTCTCACCCTTGTAAGGCGAGTGTTCTAACCACTGAGCTAGTTTATAGCGGTGGTAACATGGGCAGAAGACAACAGCAACCAAACAAAAAGAAGGGAAAGGGAAGATTAAGTCAAATCTTAAGAAATAATCCTGGCATTTGATAATAAATAGCTCCTTATTATGTCTTCCGAGGCATCTCAAAGCGCTTCACAGCCTATACCGTGAACGGTATACCACAAGGTATATAGCTCGTGGGCAAAACGCGGCAGCCCAGCAGTCGGCAAGCGTGATGTGGAAAAGGACTTGCTTCTTGTCTTACCTTGGCTAGACTTGCGGTGAAGAGAACGCATTCAAAGAGCTTCCCCATCTTCTGCAGGAACTCATCCACATGTGGCCTTTTCAATACGTAGACCTGTGGAAGCACACCAGGCCTGAGTGAAAGGACTGAGCAAACAAAAGCAACAACGTACAGTGACAACTGCCTGTGCCTTTCATGCCAGGAGGATGTCCCACAGCGCTGGACAGCGGCTCATCCAAAACGCCTTTCGGAAGCTGCTGCTTATTCCAATGACCATCTCCAGAGTGTCCGTGTGCAGATAGGATGGGATGCTTTTGTTGGATGCTCTTAATAATCCTTGGCAGTTCATACAGCCGGCGCCTTAAATCTTCTCTTTGAGCCGTCTCAAAAGTCCATCACAGGATAGGTCATAAAGCGAATTGGCTGTATGTTTGGTGGGTGACCTCCTTCTGTTCCATTGGCCAATAATTTCTTCCCTCGTGTCTCTCGCTCACTTTCTCTCTCTCACTGTCTCTCTTTCTCTCTGTTGACGTGTTTCTCTTCGGTCTTGGGACGTTGTGAGTTGGCTGTTTGTGTGCATGTTTGTGTGTGCGTAGTGACTGCCCCCTAGTGCAAGTAATCGAGATTAGGCCAACCAGCAGATACACAGCCTATCCTGGATTACTTGAACCAGGTCACAGCCGGTTCAGACATCCAGTGACAATATCCCCAGACAAGGTAGCCTGGCATGTTGGAGTCAATCCCAAACAACAACTTGTATATTCATATAGTGCTCCACCCACCAGGTAAACATTCCCATACAACAACAACAAACTTGGATTTATATAGCGCCCTCACTCCACGCCGGATGGCGTCTCAAAGCGCTTACCAATAACGGATCCCAAGGCCGAGCCAGGGGGAGGGGGAAGAAGGTGACCGGAAGCGCGGTAGAAAAGAAAGGTCTTTAGCCGAGACCTGAAAGCAGGAAGAGAGGGGGAGAGGCGAAGGAAGTGAGTTCCAGAGCCTCGGGGAGTAGTGGTCATACATCCCAGATCTACTCATCTTATTTACTCACATCTTTGAAGTTTTCAGAATTATTCTCCTTTCAGTTTTACCCTCCAGCCTTCTCCCTCTGCACTCAATTATTCCCCAACCCTTTTACTATTCCCTCTGACTGCGTACGTCGAGTCAGGAAACTCATTTTTAGGTTTCTGCCCCTGCCCAGGAATCGAACCCGGGTCCTCCCCCCTTCGGGAGGACATCTCAAAGCCCTTCTAGGGTTTCATTGTAGTGATTGTGTATTATTAGTAAGCGCCAGGCAATCTCTCACAATCATCCGTAAAGGGAGTAACTGATTTTATTTGGGGGATTGTTGGCCACGACAATGGGAGAGAGAAAGTCCTTTTGAATAGCGCTGTGGGATCTTTAGCCTCTGCCTGAACAGGGCACACAGGTTTAACTTGTCACCTGAAGCATGGCGTCTCCGCCAGTGAAACCCCCACCCAGTGCTGCACGGAAGTGACGGTTCAGTCTGTGCGATTGCAAGTCCTGATGTGAGGGGCTTGAACCCACAACCTTCTGACTCTGAGAGGCAGGAGAGAGAGAGAGAGAGCGAGCGAGAAAGAATATGAGAGACAGCGCTAGCCACTGAGCAAGAATCTGGCTTTAAGGTCTTGCTTGAAACACAGCACCTCTAAAATTGCAGCACTTACCCCCTGGGTCAGGCTGGATTGTGAACTCAGGTGTCAATATGGGGCTTAACCTTACAATCGGAGTAACCATGGCTTAAAACTGGCTTAACCCAACAGTCAAGTGAGTGCATAGCACTCACCGCCTGACGCCTCCGATAGAATTGTTAAAGTGTGGAGTGAGCGGAATTGTGGATTGATTTACCTGATGAATAGTCCCGTCAATCTCAACAGGAACAATGAAATCGGCGTTGTTAATGGGCTGTAAAGCAATGAGAATAAGAAACCATAAGAATCGGGGTTTACACAAACCGGCTTCCCTCCTGCCAAACGATATAGGCATGGGCTGGCTGGGAGGCTGCAATGCTGGAGTAGAACACACACACACAACATTATTATTGCATTTTGCAGACACATGGACATCGCTGGTTAATTTTTCTCGTATCTGGTGAAGAACAACAACAACTAACGATATTTACGCAGCGAGGTTCACGTCAGGAGGACGTCCCAAAGTGCTGGACAATCAGCGCCTTTGGTCATCCGCCTACCCTCCCCACCCCCTCCCTGCCCTCTCTCCATCTCCCATTGATCCCAATCCCCAGCCAAATCCTTGACTGTCCAGCCCAGAACCTTGGGATGGACGTCCTCCTGACGAGAATGAAGTCCTGTAGCTCAGCGGTTAGAGCATTCGCCTTGCAAGGGTGAGGCCTGTGTTGGAATCCAGGCAGGTCAGGATGAAACCTTAGGCAAGTTTCCTTACTCCACATGCCTAATAATAATCCCTCAAAAAAAATACACAATAATAAAATTGGTCATTTCAATCCAGGACTGTTCATGGGACACTGCTGTGCGCAATTGGCTGCCGCATTTTGCCCACAAATATACAGTCAATTCACTTTACAGTCTATTCTTTGAAGCATTTTGAGATTTCTATCTCGAAGACGTGAAAAGTGCCATATCAAATGCAAGGATTATCATTATTATTATGATGATGAAAGGAGCTGTGTGTCCATGCGATCGCTGGTTGTTTTTGTTGAATGCAAAAAACATCATTGAGAAAAAAAACACTCCCTCCCTGACTCGGCACAAAATGTTTTTGGAGAAAACGAAAAAAGCTTGTGTTGGGAGATTTACCACTAGATGGTGCCCTGTGCATTTATAACAGGGAAGTTGCCTTTCCACTCGCTCGCTCACCCACCCGCTCGTTCGCTCTGCAAGGCAGGACAACATTCCTGCAGCCCCAGGTTTCACTGATCACCCAAATAATGGCAGCTCTGTGTTACATAAGAAGCCTTTGTAAGCTGATGAAACACAAGATGAAAACTGCAGCTTAACATTCACAGCGGGGCTCAGTAACCAGGGCCAGAAACCTGCCCAAGGAGCCAAATCTCTACAGGTCTGGGGAGGTGGGGAGTGGGTATGTGGGAGGGGAAGGCGGAGGGGGAGATGGGGAGGGGGTGTGTGGGAGGAGAAGGCGGAGGGGGAGATGGGGAGGGGGCGTGTGGGAGGGGAAAGCGGAGGGGGAGATGGGGAGTGGGAGGTGGAGACGGAGGGGTAGCTGGAGGCCGAGGGGGAACTGTGGAGGGGGAGGTGGGGAGACGGAGCGGGAATTGGAGAGGGGGAGCTGGGGAGGGATAGGTGGGGAAGGGGGGAGATGGAGGGGGAATTGAAAAGGGGGAGCTGGGTAGAGAGAGGTGAGAGGGGGAGCTGGGCAGGGGAGTGGTAGCTGGGAAGGGGGAGATGGGAGGGGGAGGTGGGGAGACAGAGGGGGAAGTGGGGAGGGGGAGGTGGGTGTGAAGCGCAAGTTCAGAACTAACTCCACAAGACCAGATAACAACAATAATAATCATAATAATAATAATCCTTGCATTTGATCTAATGACTTTGAGACGTCTAAAAGCTCTTTGCAGAGTTCAACTGTAAAGTGAATTGAATGTATATATTGTGTTTGAATCACAGCAGCCAATTGCAGCCAGCAATGTCTCACAAACATTCGTTGACTGAGTGACCAATTAAAAAAAATTCTAAAAGGAATTATTACCCCCTGAAAAAGTGATCCGCTAAAACAACTAACAAATGGATCCCTAGCGACTGCTGGGTAACTAGAGTAAGCAAACTTGCCCCAAAGTTTCGCCCTGACCCAGGAATCAAAACTGGGTCCTCTCACTTGCGAAGAACGTGCCCTAAACCATTGAGCTACAGGGCTTCACAAGATGATAGCTTTAGGGCTAAAAGCAGGAGAAATTTAACAACATGGGCTGGTATCTGGAAAGTAGTCTGTCTGAGTGAGTGGGGACGCACTGTTAGTGCAAGTCTGAAGGGGTGTGTGCGGGGCTGATGTGAAACAGTGACATTAATCCTCGCATTTGTGATGGCACCTCACCACATCGTTGAGGCATCTCAAAGTGCTTCACGGATATGTATCGTGGGGTGGAGAGAAGGGATTGTTGGTCAAATAACTCGAAGTGATTGAATTAATAATAATAATCATCATCCTTGCATTTGATATAGCGCCTTTCATGTCTTCTAGACGTCTCAAAGCGCTTCACAGAATATACTGTAAAGTGAATTGACTGTATATATTTGTGGGCGAAACGCGGCAGCCAATTGCGCACAGCAGCGTCCCCACAAACAGTCGTGGATTGAAATGACCAATTTTATTATTTTGCGTTTTTTTTTGGAACAGATTATTATCAGGTATGTGTGTGGAGTAAGGAAACTTGTTCAAGGTTTCAGTCTGACCTGCCTGGATTCGAACACAGGTTCTCACGCTTGTAAGGCGAGTGCTCTAGCCACTGAGCTACAGGACACTTGAATAATTGGCCGATGGGATGGAATTGCTGAAGATGGTCAGGGTGACCTGCTCAGTGTGGTGAGCCATTATCGACAGAAGGTTGGATTCGGGGGATATCAGCATTTTGTGATACACGCAAGGTCTCGGATTTGCTATTTCTTTCAATGTGTCTTTCCAAGAATTTCCATACTTTCGAGGCGAGAGTGCTATGTTTAGCTCTGCTGTTTTTGGGGGGTGCGGGGTGGACCCTCTGCTGGGTTCTGCTGAGAGCAGGTGTTCACAGGTCTGTGTGGGGTTTTGTAAAGCTTGGTCAGTCGTTTGACTGGAAAGCCATCCTCCAATCTGTCATCATTACCATAGACTCAACGGGAGAGGTTAAAAGATTTAAAATAATACCCAGAGGATTCGTTTAAACAATTAATCTTACAGCATAGAAGGAGGCCATTCGGCCTATCGTACCTGGCTCTTTGGAAGAGCTACCAACTAGTCTCACTCTCCCCCCTACTCTTTCCCAAAGCCCTGTAAGTTTATTATTATCTTTCTTAAGTACCTGTCCAATTGCCTTTTGAAAGATGTTATTGAATCTGCTTCCAACGCCCATCCAGGCAGCGCTTTCCAAACCGTAACAACTGTTTCGGTTAAACCAAAAAACCCTCTCCTCATCTACCCTCTGGTTCTTTTGGCAATCATCTTACATCTGTGTCCTCTGGTTACCGATCCACCCTTCAAAGTCCAACTTCCACCATCCTGGCAGTCGCTTGACATGTTGTGTCCCACACTATACACTGTATCCCCATAGATATTATTTTCTAGCAGAAATCTATCTAATTTATTCCTGAAACAAATGACATTTTCTGCTTTCACTGTCTCCCTCCCTCGGGATCCTGTTCCATAAGTTTACTACTCGCTCACTGAAGTGGTTGCTTTTCAGTGGATTTGTTCTGAATATCCACCCCCCCCCCCCCCACCCCACCGCACATTCAATCGCAGGCCGTGTCCTCTGGTTCTACGGTTCAGCACAAGATAAAACAGCAGCTTATCGCAGTCTACAATATCCTTCACAATCTTAATCATATCGCCCTCTCGACCTTCTCTGCCCCGGTGTGAACAACATTGCCCAGTTTATCTAATCGCTCCTCGTCACAGTCCAGTCCCTCCTGAAAGGAAAATGGGGGAAGAAACGAGAATAAAAATGGAATAAAAGTTTCAGTACCTTAAACGAACTATGGACTAAGGTTTCATCTAAGTCGATGACTACACATTTCTTTCCAGTATCGGTAGCTTTTCTCTCAGGTAAGAGGAATTTGGTCGGAGGCTGCAGGGAAAAAACAAAAAACAAAGAAGAAACAAAAAGAGAAAGAAAGATATATATATATATTTCTTTTTAAAAAGCGGAATAACACAAAGGGACGCATTAAATTACAGCACAAGATCAAACAGGCATCATCTCAACTGTCCAGAACCAGATTCCTTCCGCACATCACAAAATAACCATCAACTCTCTCCATCTATCGTCATCCAGGCAGCCAACAGCACATGTGGAAAGGAGACCAGATTCAACGCACTCACTCCTAATTGGGCAATCAGAAACATAAGACCTTTGGAATTTGCTGGCAAAACAAGACCAGGGCTTGACAAGTCGGCAGCCAATTGCAGCCACAGCAGTGTCCCCACAAACAGTTGTGGATTGAAATGACCAATTTTTATTATTGTGGATTTTTTGGGGGATGAATTATTATTAGGCATGTAGAGTAAGGAAACTTTATTATTAGTAGGAATTCTCTCCCTCTCCCAAAAGGCTGTGGATATTGGATCCATTCAGATCTTCAAGACTGAGGTGGATAGATATTTTGTCAGCGCCTTGGGACGTTCTCCCGATGTGAAAGGCGCACTATCAATGTAATTTTGTTGGTGTGTTGTTGTTGGTAAGTCAGGGTATTAAGAAATATGGGGCAAGGACAGGTAATTGAAGTTGAGGTAAGCATCAGTCATGATCTATTAGAATGGGAGAACAGGGGGCTGAATGGCCTCCTTCTGTTTCCATGTTTTCTGTGAGCGAACGGTTATGGCAAGGAGAGCTTCAGGATTTTGGGGGTCATTTCAATATAAAATCGATTCACTCTCCACCCTCCCCAACCCCCTCCCATCACCCCCACTCCCACAGAGCCCCAAAATCAGATCAACTGTCCACATGAATGATAAATCGTTAACATGCAGCGAGAGAGAGGTACCCTCACCAAAAGCACTCAGAATAAAACAATACCATTTTTTAAAAAAATAGCAAAGAACGAGAAAAATTAATCACGGCGAGTGATGTTTGTGTGGCATAAAATACTGCGATTTTCACTACAGCGTCTCTCTCGGATTAGTTGCTTCACTGCTGCTCGCAAACCCCAGGGCTCGCTTCTCGGCGGTTGAAAGCTTTTCTGCGAGCCGGCAAAAAATGGTAGCGTATTGCGACATGCAAAAGGACTTTTAAAAATAAAGGAAAAAGAAAATCATACATACACTGGGACTGGGAGTGACCTGCACCTGGTCAGACTGCGGAAGGTAACAAAGCGGAAAAAAGGAGAAGGAGAAACACAAGAGAGAGAAAAAAAAATCCTAAATCAATAAGCAACGTAAAACCACATTAACAAAAAAACAAACACACACAAACAAAGCCAATGTTGAGGGATGCACCAGAACAAAATCACGGTTAAAACCTTTAAAGCAAAATGAACAATGGTCCCTCAATGGTAATGATAATTGCAATAATAATAATAATCCTTGCATTTGATACAGTGCCTTATCACGTCTTTGAGACGTCTCAAAGCGCTTCACAGGATATACAACAACAACAAATTACTCTTGTATAGCACCATTCACGTCAGGACATCCCAAGGCGCTGGCCAGTCATTGTTTCAGACCCGAGCTGGGGTCGGGAATGGGGAGGGCAGAATTTCGGGTGACTGATGGGACAGTCGAAGAGACGGAACTTGAAGGAGGCCAGGGAGGAGCCCAGGCGGAGGGGTTGCCGGATGGAGTTCCAGTGGCTGAAGGCTCACCCGCCGAAGAGACCATTGAAGAGGAGAGTCTTGAGGTGGGACTTGAAGGAGGCCGAGGGGGGGAGGCTGTGTGAAGTGAAATAACCATATATTTTGTGGCCGAAATATAAGGGAATATCTGCCCTTATTTATGAGTGTCAACTTTGTAAGGGAGGTCCCTTTATAATTTGCTAATCAAATCCAGGTACTCTCTCGCTTGCGAGCGTACCAACCACCACACCACGGGATTCCACTTGAAAGACGCTTGAATAGAGGGAGCGGGAGAGTGCGATGTAGGACTTTGTCACATCTGCGAGGAGTCTCAAAGCGCTTCACAGGATACACTTTAAAGGGTATTGACTGTGTATTTTGTGGGCAAATGGACAGTTTCCATATTGAAAACATTTTTTCCCATCAACTCTATAAGTAAATTGCAATATACTGTGGCTGAGGCTCTGGATCACTCACTGGGAGGAAGCAGGCTTAGAAACCATCATTCCTTGCTAGAATCAATCAATTGTCCTTTCGCTCAGTTGGACTGTGCACAAAATCTGTTTCCCCCCGTATCTCCCAGAACTTCTGTTGCTTCATAATCACGAAGCCTAGGTTAGGGGAAATACAACAGCACCACACTGTATCTCTCTTCCCTTACATTCATAATAATAATAATAATAATCCTTACATTTGATATAGCGCTTTTCATGTCTTCTAGACGCCTCAAAGCGCTTCACAGAATATACCGTAAAAGGGAATCGACTGTTTATTTGTGGGCGAAACACGGCAGTGAAGTGCTTTGACATCTCTCAGCGGCGAGATAGGGCGCTGTATCAAATGCAAACTGGCCAACAGCATATGTAGTCTCTCGCTCTGTCTCTCTGCCCCTCCTTCTCAACCACCCTCAAACTACACGACGCTGCTGGGCGCCAATGGCTGCCGAGTTTCAGTCCCAAAATACACAGTTAGTATGTAGGCAAGGGAGGAGTATTGCTGCAGAAAATAATAATAATTTGGTCACTTCAACCCACTGTTTGTGGGGACACTGCCGTGTGTGATTGGCTGCCGCATTTCACCCACATATATACAGTCGATTCAGTTTACAGTATATCCTGTGAAGCGCTTTGAGACGTCTTAACGACCCAGTAAGATGCTGTATCTAATTCAAGGATGATGATTACTAATATTTCACCCACTACAACAACTGTTAGCATTTGTAAATCTGACTAGCTTTTCATTAGTTTCAGGTACAGCTTTATATTCGTGAAACATGTATAGTAAACAGCGCCTTGGAAGATTTATTCCGCTACTTCGCCTGAGAGAGAGAGAGAGAGAGAGAGAGAGAGTCTCCAGGCGGGAGAAAACACAGAGCTTGTAATAAATCCTTGGATTTCTGATGAATGTTTCTGCGAACTTTTATATAAATTATGAGTCGGTAATAAAATTCAATAATAAATATACCAAATAAAAATGAAGCCTGATCATCATTCACTTGGCTGGGTACAGGGAATACTAACAAAACGCATATTACCATCCATTTCAAGAACAATGAAGTTATTTTTGCAAACAATAGCTTTGTGTTGAGGGTACATTAAATGAGGAAAGAGGGATAAATCACTTGGCTATTTTGATATTAAGGCTCTTAGGCCTTTAAGGATGTACTGTAAATGCTTCCCATCGAGGATTCAGTTCACCTATAATAATAATCCTTGCATTTGATATAGTGCTTTTCACGTCTTCTAGACGTCTCAAAGCTTCACAGAATCGGATGTAAAGTGAATTGACTATATTTGTGGGCGAAACACGGCAGCCAATTGAGCACAGCGACGTTCCACAAACAGTCGTGGATTTAAATGACCAATTTATTATTGTTTATTTTCTTGAGGGATTATTAGCAGGGTGTGGAGTAAAGAAACTCCAAGGTTTTGCCCTGACCGGGAATTGAACCCAGCTTTCTCGCATTTAACCACTGAACGACAGGACTCCGTTTATACAATGTGCTTAAAAGAATACCTACCCCGGATTTTACTTAAACCCAGCTATAGTTATAGAAATATCAGCAGTTGATGTAGCACATTTCAAAGCATTCCACAGGATTTAATGTCAAATGTTGTGACTATGTCATGTGGTTGTCAAGATGTCTCAAAACGCTTCACAGGATACACTGTAAAGTGGATTGATTGTGTATTTTGCGGGCGAAACCTTGCAGCCAATTGCGCACAGCAGTGTCCCCACAAACAGTCATGAATTGAGTGACCAAATCATTATTTTCTGTTTTTGAAGAGATTATTAACCCCGGTAATGTGATACACCAATCGATTAACAAGCGGTTGTAAACAGAATATGCTACAGGATTCTCTGCAACATCAACACTAAGTGAAAACAAAAAGTTCAGGAAAATTTTGTTCAATGGCATGTGACACGACCAATAATTAAATAGATAACTACACATTGAGAAAAGGGACAAAATTGGACACGTTTTAGCAGCTGGGAAAGGCCAACGGAAAGGGTAGCAAAAGAAAATGCAAAATGTGTAACCTTTGTTAAAATATATATTCGCTGCAAACGGTTTGCGAAATATGAAATAATTAAAGAGTTCTTGGTCCAGGCAAATAACATGCGTCCAATAAATCTCCAGGACTGAGAGGCAGATATTGTGAAATGCACTTAACAGTTAAAAGGTCTTCCGATTGAATGTGGGACAGAAATGTTAGTTGCTTTCAAACCTCTAACAAGTGACACATAAACTGTTTGTGGTGGGATTAAAGCATCAAGCAATCAATCCATCCGAGTCTACATCAACAACTTCTTCAAAATATTGGTGGGGGGGTCATAAACCCTCTCTACCTCCATCCCCACAAAAAATAATTTTGCTCACTCAATCTACGGTTGTTTGTGGGACGTTGCTATGCGCGGTTGGATGTGTCGAGATTCGCCCACAAAATATACAGTCAATTCACTTTACAGTGAAGAGTTTGCAACATCTCGACGATGTGATAAGGCTCTGTATCTAATGCAAGGATTATTATTATTATTATTATTAACACCATTGATTTTTCAGACTAACCTAACCTATCACCTAATACATGCCGGTATTTTTCATGTCCAGGATTTTGTCCTATTGAAAGCCTGTATAGCTTTTGGTTTACTGTTTGTGCTGGGAATTTGCTCCCCGTGTCCATTAACCTTTTAGTTTTGAGGATACATAAATCCATAAACGACAGCATTAAACAAGCCATTCAGCCCACCAGTCCATCAGTATTTATAGGTATATCCTGTAGAGTCATATAGCTCAGTGGTTAGAGCACCTGCCTTACAAGCATGAGACCTGTGTTTCAAATCCAGACAGGTCAGGGCGAAACCTTGGGCAAGTTTCCTTACTCCACACACATGCCTAATAATAATCCATCCAAAAAAACACGCAATATTAAAATTGGTCATTTTCAATCCACGACTATTTATGGGGACTCTGCTGTGCGCAATTGGCTGCCGCGTTTCATCCACAAATAAACAGTCAATTCACTTCACAGTATATTCTGTGAAGCGCTTTGAGATGTCGATAAGATGTGAAAAGCGCCATATCAAATGCAAGGATTATTATTATTATTTGTAAATCGTGCCTTTTCACGTCGAGGCTAAGCTTTGGAGATAGGCCACACACCTTGGCGACGGAACCATTCTCCTCTACTGGAGGGTGGACATTGGTGTTGTTGTTTGTGGGCGCTGCTTCCACATTGTAGTCGCGAAAGCAACACAAGAATGAGTTCAGGAAACTCCGACTCCGCTGCTTCTTCAAGCTGATGTTGCCCTGAGACACTGAAAGAGAGAAACCGGGACAAGTGTGAGGTGCGGCACCCCAAAAATAGTGATAATAATACAATAACAACAACAAAATACAACAACATTACATTTATAGAGCGCCTTTCATGTCGGGAGGACGTCCCAAGGCACTGAGCAGTCAGGTTGGGAACTGAGTAAGAGGGAGGGAAGGGTAGGGGGGAGGGGCGGGAGAGAGTTAGGAGGGGAGGAAGAGAGTTAGGATGGGAGCAGAAGACACAGTCGAAGAGGAGGGTCTTGAGATGGCCTTGAAGGAACTGAGGGAGGGAGCGAGGCAAAAGGACTGTGGGATGGAGTTCCAGAGTGTGGGGAAAGAGAGACTGAAAGCCCATCCACCGATGGTAGGGCGGGGACATGGAGCCCGCTGAATGGAGGGGGCAGGGAGGTTCACAGTGGGACAGCCTGTCAGAGAGATAGGAGGGGGCAAGACCGTGAATGGGCCTGAAGGTGAGGACGAAGATCTAGAATAATGCTTGTACAATATTTCATACAGCGCCTTATCGTGTTGTTGAATATACTGTAAAGTGAACCAATTGCGCACAGCAGCGTCCCCACAAAGATATACACTCAATTCATGTTACAGGCAAATTCTGTGAAGCGCTTTGAGACAGTTAGAAGACCAGAAAAGTATTATAAATAATACCATTCCTTGCATTTGATATAATGCTTTTCACGTCTTTTAAACACTTATCAGGCTTGTGGAGTAAGGAAACTTGGCCAAGGTTTTGAACCTGGAATCGAACCCAGGTCTCTCGCTTGTAAGGCGAGTGCTCTAACCACTGAGCTACAGGTCTCCATTTATATCAAATGCAAGGATTATTATTATTATTAAACAGTCATGGTTCAAGTGACCAAATTTTTTTTTTTTTTCTGAAGACAGGACTGGGGGCAAAGCAATCCGCCAATCGACTAACAACCAGGTTCCTATTTACTGCTGGGTAAACAGTGTGCGTGCGCGTATGTGTGTGGAATAAGGAAACTGGTATAACATTTCACCCTACTTTGCCCGGGAATTGTACCCGAACCGTTCTCTCGCTTGCGGGAGCGAGAGCTCTAACCACGCTATGTTTTATAAAAGGTGAAACGGACGACAATCCCTTGGGCGAGATATGCCGCCTGAAGTGCTTTAACAATGTTCCAAACAAGCTAACGTTGAAAGTCAGTTCATGGAGTCCTGTAGCTCAGTGGTTAAAGCACTCGCCTTACAAGCATGAGACCTGTGTTCATATCTAGGTAGATCTTGGGCAAGTTTCCTTACTCCACACACACGCCTAATAATAATCCGTCCCCCCAAAAAACTATAATATATTAGTCATTTTAATCCACGATTGTTTGTGGTGCGCAATTGGCTGCCGCGTTTCGCCCACAAATATACAGTCAATTCACTTTACAGTATACTCTGTGAAGCCTTTGAGACGTCTAGAAGATGTGAAAAGCGCTAAATCAAATCCAAGGATTACTATTATTATTATAATGTTAATGAGAACAGAGGGTTATTGATTGTCACACGGTGGCCATGTGTTCTGGTCGAGAATCAGTGAGTTACTAAACACTAGGAGACATTGTCCTGGGCGGAGGAGGGCCTGGGGGATAGATAGCCTCTTGCAATGGTTTACATGACAAATTCTCAAGTATGTTACAGCATTGACAGTGCGGAAATCCACAGCTGGTAATTACTTCCAGCATGTGTAGCCTAACATGTCACTACATCATTGAGATGTCTCTAGAAAGAGAAGCAAGTTCTTCTCCCTTTTCCGCCACCTCTCCCTCTCTCTATCTTTCTCTATCTTTCTTTCTCTCTCCTTCTCTCCCCTGGCCAGTGTCCTGGCCAGCTATGCCTCAAGTAAAACTGAAGGTATCATTAATATCTCTGGGCTGTCTGTGTGTGCAACTCGGCTGGCACGTTTGCCTACTAAATACAGTCACCCCCAGTTTACAATAAAAACCCCTCTTTGAGATGCACAGACACATCTCTTGATGCAAAACGAGCGATATCAAATGCAAAGTGTCGCAAATCCAAATCTCCGTGGTCTTTAGCTGCTAAATTAAAATCCCAGCCGCATCACAGTTCCCAAACCTCAACTCTTGCCAACCTGTGACTAACACTCCTTGGAATTATAATAATAATAATTAAAAGCACGAGACCTGAGTTCAATTCCAGGCAGGTCAGGGCAAAACCTTCGGCAAGTTTCCTTACTCCACACGCCTGATAATAATCCCCCTCCAAAAAAAAACAATAATAAATTGTTCATTTCAATCCATGACTGTTTGTGGGGACGCTGCTGTGCGTAATTGGCTGCCGCGTTTCGCTGACAGATATACAGTCAATTTACTTTATAGTATATTCTGTGAAGAGTTAGAAGGTGTGAAAAGTGCTTTATCAAATGCATGGATTATATTACTGGTATTTATGAATGCAAGGATTATTATTATTGATGCACACAGCAGTGTCCCACAAACAGTCGTGAATTATGTGAGCACATTTTCAGGGGATTAATACACCTGGAAAAGCAATCTGCTAATTGACTAACAACCAGGTTCCTAGGTACTGCGAGGTAAACAGAGGCGTGAGAGTGTGTGTGGAGTAAGGAAACTTGCAATATGTTTCTCCCTGCCTGGGAATCTCTTGAGTGCTTACACCACAGCGGGACTCCACAATGTCACTCAGTAGAGAGAGAAAGTGAGAGTCAGAGAGAGAGAGAGATAGACACACACACACACGCATTGTGAGATCCACAATGAAAACCAGTCCCTCACATTATACGCGCAATGAGAACAGGCCTAATTAGTGTGGCTATCTAATACCCTGTTTATTGTCCTGTTTGGGGGCCCCTCACATGAAGAGAGTAACAAGACACCTTTCCCAGTCACCACACTATAGACCATCGAGCAATTGTGAACTTGCGTCAACACTCGGTCAATTAAACCTAGCCTTAAAAACAGAAACTCTACAAATGAGTTGATCGCACCTGGACTAATTATTGCTGAAACTGGGATCAAACTCCTTCAAACTGCACGACACAACATACACATGCACATTCACACACACGCATACAACACACACGCACACAACATACACAAGCGCACACAACACACACACACGCGCACGCACACAACACACACACAACTCACACACAAGCATGCACAACACAGATGCACACAACAAACAACACACACATATCACAAATACAACGTACACACAACACATGCACGTGTACAAACACACACTCACACGCGTGCATACGCGCACACCGTCTCATTCTGATGAACGCAGCTTTGTTCCAGGAGCTCGTAAAAGACACAGACTGGGAGTTGTGGAAGCCTGAAGCATACTGAAGGGTCCCGAGAGCAATAAAACACCAGCCTGAACAGCAGATTCCAACTGCTCTGTGCAAATAAACCAGCCAAACCCCATCCAATAGTTTCCCCCACCCCTACATTCCCGTCACCTCCACTTAAATGAGCTAAAAATACCAGTCCTGCAGTGGAAACTCTCACCTCATAAAATTACCTGATCTTAGAAAGTACAAACATCAATCCAGTGTATGGTTCTAATTTTGTTGCTCTGAATTCAATGATTTATATAATCGCCTTGAGAGCGTTTTTTTTAAATGAACGGAATCCTAGCATTTGACTCAGCGCCTTAAGACCTACAACAATACAGCACTTTACAGCACCCTGTAATTACAGGGTGTTTGGTGAAGCACATTCGAGACATCTCGAAGTCGCGATAAGATAAGGCGCTATATCAAATTCAAGGATTGTGTATTATCGATTGTGTTGTAGTTATGTCTCAAAACGCTTCACAGAATACACTGTAAAGTGGATTGACTGACTGTATATTTGGTGGGCGAAACTCGGCGGCCAATTGTGCTTAGCAGAGTCCCACAAACAGTCTGTGTCTCTTTCTAGTCTTACTATGGTGGAAGCAATCAGTTTGAGAAAGTTACCACGCTAGATTGTGATAGTCACCACAATTGCTAACAAATCAAGATAGATCTCTGCTCGAAAATAATCTCTCACGATACAGCACATAGGTTAGGGACAAGGCGTGTCGAGTGACTGCCGGGATGGTGGAGGCAGGTCGAAAGAGAGATAGGCCTTATCAGTCTTATTTTGACCAGCAAATTCTTAAAGAGTGCTCTAAAAGTTTGGGGCAAAGTGGCATTTATAGAGCGCCTTTCATGTCGAGAGGATGTCCCAAGGCGCTGAACAGTCAGGCCGGGAACCGAGCAAAGAAGAGTGGCAGGGCAGAGGGGAAGGGTGGGAGAGAGTTAAGAGGGGCGGGAGAGAGTTTGGAGGGCAGGAGAAGGCACGGTCGAAGAGGAGGATTTGAGACCGGCCTTGAAGGAGGCAAGGGAGTGAGTGAGGCGAAGGGACTATGGGATGGAGTTCCAGAGTGTGGGGGCAGAGAGGCTGAAAGTAGGGCGGGTTGGACGGGGGACATGGAGCAGGTCAGAGCCCACTGAAAGGAGAGGGTGGGGAGGTTCATAGGGGGATAGCAGGTCAGAGAGGTGGAGTGGGGGGGGTGCAAGACCAGGAATGGCCTTGAAGTTGAGGACGAGGATCTTGAATTCAAGTGGCTGCCGATGGTGGAACGGAGGGCACAAGACGAAAACGAATTGCGTTCATACATTTCCCCCATCGGAAAGATATCCCGAAGCACTGACTCGGTGAAATTTGCTTCTATTTGGGTTAATGGGAAAGATGCCTTCGCTCAATCAGCCATTGGAGGAGCTGTCTAGCACTGATACACAGAAAAAAAACAGTGTTGACCTGAACAAAACAAAATTGGCTTGACCCAGCACAATTGTTACTAATTCTGTAATCTCCCTCACACAATGCAGTTTAGGAACCGAAAACTGCACATTGTGCAGTAAGAGGTGTCCTCTCCGACGCTGGGGTTTTACTGCTGATCTTTCAAGCAGCGCACAGTCTAGATAAATATATTTAGCAACATGTCTGTGCTCTGTCTGTCTGCTTACCATGTTTTTTTTCTTTAAATACATTTTTTTTACTATGCAGTCCATTGTCGGACAGCCTTTCCGGGGGGTAATAATCCCCCCAGTAAAAAAAATCATTTGTGGCCACTCACTCAAACCACGGCTGTTTGTGGGAGGCTTCTGGGTGCAGCTAGCTTGGTGCGTTTCGCCCACAGAATTTACGACAAACAAACTATAACAGTAACAATAAAATTACACTAGTATAGCGCCTCTCCTGTCGGGAGGATGTCCCAAGGCGAATACACTTCACTTTACAGTGTATTCTGTGAAGCGCTATGAGACGGAGTGAAGACACAATAAGGCACCTATATAGGCAAGGATTATTAGTGTTAATTCCAATGGCAACTGGCATTGGGGTGGAGGGCAGGACAGAGTAAATGCTGCTTTTCCGGTTTTCAAACCACAATGGTCCTCAAATTGCTATTCCATTCCGCGGCGCAGTGCAAACAAGCAGGAGATAATTGTCCTGAAACTTTCCCAGTGCACAGGGGGTGGGGGAAATGGCCTCTTGATAGAGCAGTTGCAACAAGGCCATTTCCTCTCCATGTGTTATTATAAATATTTGTTTCAATAGAAATGATGCGGAATTAAACAAGGGCGAGAAGCAAAATAAAACATATTTCCATTGGCTCATGGCGTAGGCACTGGGTTGAGGCAGATCAACAGGTCTTATTAACCCAGGTGAGACAGTGGATTTTGTGGATTTGAGATCACGGCATTGAGACATTTCAAAAGCACTTCGCAGGATGTACTATAGAGTGGATTGATTAACTGTGTATTTTGTGGGCGAAACGCGATACTGACCAATTTTATTTGGGGGATAGCTGGCCAGGTCACAGAGAGAGAGAGAGAGAGAGAGAGAGAGAGAGAGGGGGGGGGGGGGGAGGTGTGGACAGGGGGGGGGCGGTGGACCTGAAACTGAAGATGGGTACGGAAGGGGGCAAGGTGAAGGGATTGAGGGAGACAGTTCCAGGGTGTCAGGGAGTAGCGGCTGAAAGAGTGGCCGCCGATGGCGGAACGGAGGGCCTGAGAGGCAAGCAGGAGGCTGCAGCCAGTTCAGTACAGGGTAATGGATTGGGGGGGTAAGGAAGCAGGTCGGAGAGGTAATAAATAATAATAATCCTTGCATTTGATATAGCGCTTCTCATGTCTTCTAGACGTCTCAAAGTACTTCACAGAATATACTGTAAAGTGAATTGACTGTATATTTGTGGGCGAAATGCGGCAGCCAATTGTGCACAGCAGTGTCGCACAAACAGTCGTGGGTTGAAATTACCAATTTTATTCTTGTGTATTTTTGGGGGGGTTATTATTAGGCATGTGGAGTAAGGAAACTTGGCTAAAGTTTCGCTCTGACTTGCTTGTATTTGAACACAGGTCTCATGCTTCTACGGCAAGTATTCTAACCACTGAGCTACAGGAGCTCCATGGTTAGGGAGGTGCCAGGACACGATTCAAAAAATATTGCAGTGAAACCCTACTCCCATATATATCACTTTTTACATTTATTCCTTATTCTTAAAGGACTAACATGTAGCTTCAGGATGAAATGGATCTTTTTGTTTAATATCTGAATCCCCTGAATTAAAGTGGAGATGGACTGACTTCACTGTTATGTTAATGCTGAGATAGATGTCACTGATCAGTTGTGAAACACGGTGGTGCGTTTATTTCTGTCCCTGTTGAGAGACACAGCATCTGAACACGTGTTTTCAAAATGTTTTGCATTAATTACTGTCATGTGTAGTGTGTGTAGGCAAAGTACCGCAAACAACCAATTGTATTCAGAAGATTGTTGGTCAATGTAGGACATTGGAAAAAACTCCTTTCTCTTTTCCTGCTGTTTAATAATAATAATAATCATAATAATCCTTATATTTGATATCGTGCTTTTCACGTCTTCTAGTCTCAAAGCGCTTCACAGAATATCCTGTAAAGTGAATTGACTGTATATTTGTAGGCAAAACGCGGCAACCAATTGCCAACACAGCACCGTCCCCACAAATAGTTGTGGGTTGAAAACGACCAATTTATCATTGTTTTTTGAGGGATTATTATTATATATAGAAATATTAAGCAAAACGTCAAAACGGGACTAGAGGGGGGGGGGGGGGGGGAAATAATTGTCGGAAAATCCAAGTGTGATTTGTAAATGAAGCTAAAATTGTAGTTTGGTGAGGAGGAGGAGAAGATGTGCATGGCCTTTTTAGTTAATCGAAGGTGCGTCCTGAGAGCAGTCAGCTGCAGATCAAGAGACAATTAAAAACATGTTCCCTTTAACAAGCTGATATCAGCAGCTCGCGGGCAGGAGGGAGGGCTGACTCCTATCTGGTTAATCGAGCCTGTCAGATGAGTAAACTGCAGACAAATCAGCTACCCCTCCTCTTGTAGTATTTACACTCTCATTAATTCTCTACATGTTCAGCAGATTTTCTGTTCAACTCAACGCTTCCTCCATTTTGTTGTCTGGGTTGATTCCTGTTTCCTGGGATGTTGCCAGAGCCCATGGCTTTGAACCAGGATTTTTGCAGGAAACTTTCTCCAGCCTCTCTGCTCTGCCTGCTGAGAGCCGAACAAGCTGCCATTTATCCCTCAATAGAGCAGACTACACACAGGCCGTCTCCAGACTTATTGCTCTGCAAATCGCAGTTTCCTTTACAACTCACTGTAAAACACTCCCCCAATTTTTTTATTCTGCTCGATATTGCGCACAACACACCATTAAAAATTAAGCCTTATTTATACTACTACTACTAATAATAATCCTTGCATTTGATATAGTGCCTTATCACGTCTTCGAGGCATTCTTATAGCACTTCACAAAATGTACTGTAAACAACAACAACAAAATTACTTTTACAGAGCATCTTTCACATCGGGAGGACGTCCAAGGCACTGAACAGTCGGGTCTGGACCCGAGCAAGAGAGAGGGGCAGGATAGTGGGAGAGAGTTAGGATGGGAGGGAAAGAGTTGGGAGGGCAGCAGAAGGCACAGTCCAAGACGAGGGTCTTGATACCGGCCTTGAAGAAGGCGAGGGAGGGAGTGAGGCGAAGGGACTGTGGGATGGAGTTCCAGAGTTTGGGGGCAGAGAGGCTCGAAGCTCCTCCGCCGATGGTTGGGCGAGTCAGGTGGGGGACATGGAGCAGACTGGAGCCCACTGAATAGAGGGTGTGGGCAGGTTCATAAGGGGTCAGCAGGTCAGAGAGTTAGGAAGTGGCAAGGCCATGAATGGCTTTGAAAGAGAGGATGAGGATCTTGAATTCTATCCTCTGGGGAGCCAATGGAACCAGGCAAGGGTGGGAATGGTGCGGTAAAGTGAACTGACTGTATTTTCCAGCGAAACGCGGCAGCCCTTTGCTCACAGCCTTAGGTCTTAAACTTTCAAGCTTTTAAGAAACATCAATCACAGCTTTCAAATTATATTTTAAAGTAATTGGTCACTCAATCCACGACACTGCTGTGCACTATCAGCTGCCGAGTTTCATCCAAGATGCTGCTGTGCGCAATTGGCTGCCACGTTTCGCCCACAAATATTCACTTAATTAAACTCAATTCACTTTATAGCATATTCTGTGAAGCGCTTTGAGAGGTCCATAATATGTGAAAAGCGCTATATCAAATGCAAGGTTTATTATTATTATTATTATTATTACTCCTGTACTAAATGAAAGGACTCCTGCGATCATGAAGAGCGGAGGGAAGTGAAGGCACGTCGATGTTAATCACCAGAGAGGTTTGCGCTTAAGATAGGAAGAGCGAAACAGGAGAGAACTATATGGATTTTGGGCAAGTGAGAGTATTCCAACAAGGCTCAGTCACTGACGGTGGGACAGCGAGAGGAGTGGACATCGGAGGAACACAGCGTACAGAGAGAAAGAGAAAGTACGAGACGTGTTTATACAGGACCTGAGGATCTTTTTCAAGGCCTATGTGTGTGCGTGTGTATGTGTTGGGGGGTAGCAGACATGCTGAGTGTGGGAGAAGAATAAACGCTACAGAGTGTTGGATAATAATAATAATCCTTGCATTTGTTATAGCACTTTTCACATCTTCTACACATTTCAAAGTGCTTCACAGAATATACTGTAAAGTGAAATGACTGCAGATTTGTGGGCGAAACGCAGCAGCCAATTGCGCACAGCAGCGTCCCACAAACAGTTGTGGATTGAAATGACCTATTTTATTATTGTGTTTGTTTTTGAGGGATTATTATTAAGCGTGTGTGTGGAGTAAGGAAACTTGCCCAAAGTTTCGCCCTGACCTGTCTGGATTCGAACATAGGTTGTAAGGCGAGTGCTCTTAACGACTGAGCCACAGGACTCCATGAGCTGAAGCTGTGCCTTCATGACATTTCTATGAACATTCCTGACATTTGGGGTTTGCCTGTGCCTCCCCCTCTCTCTCCCCAGCTAGATTTTCCAGGGGTAATAGGCCATTGGATGACTACTTGTGTGATGCCATTACTAGCCAGGGTGGTGTCGCTAATATAGCTGAGCACCACATTTCCCCCCCTCTCTGCCTGGCTTCTCTCCCCGCGAGATGGAAAGCTTGGCTTGTAAGCAAACTTCTTCTGTACCTGAAAATTAATGCACAAGGAGGTGGTATGCTCGTTCAGCTTAACTGTATCGTGGCTGCCACCAATTTAACTCTGGAGCAAAGTAGAAGCAGACGGTTCAGACTGGAGTTCGACGAGCGCAATTTATACTTGAGAGTTTTGAACAAAAACAAAACACTTGTGTAAATAAGTCCTGCAAGGCAGCGAGTCTTTGGTTTCAGATGAACTATGCGGTTGGCATTCCCTGTTAAAGAACTACTGTAGCTGAGATGGTTAGAGCGCTCGCCTTGCAAGCGACAGAGAGAGAGACCTGGGTTCGATTCTCGGGCAGAGCGAAACGTTCCTTAATCCACACGTCTCTGTTTACCCAGCGGTAAGTTAGTCGATTGGCAGATCACATTTCGGGGGATAATAATTCCTAACAAAAAACAATAATAAATTGGTCATTTCAATCAACTTTTGTGGGCGAAACGCGGCCCACAATGTCTGTTTGTCTGAAGCATTAACTGTCCAGTGCCTTGAAACATCCTCCTGACGTGAAAAGCGCTATCCAAGTGTAATTTTGTTGTTGTTGTTATAATAATAATCATAATAATATTCCTTGCATTTGATATATAGCGTTGTATCGCGTCTTAGGCAAGTCTCAAAGTGCCTCATATCATACGCTGTCAAAGGTAGTGATTGTGTGTTTTTGTGGGCAAAACAGAGCTGAGGAATAATAATAGTGATAATCGTTGTATTTGATGTAGCCTTGTCACTCACTTCTAGATGTCTCAAAGAGCTTCACAGAATAATAATAATAATCCTTGCATTTGATATAGCGCTTTTCACATCTTATCGACATCTTAAAGCGCTTCACAAAATATACTGTAAAGTGGATTGACTGTGTATTTGTGGGTGAATATACCGTAAAGGTGAATTGAATGTGTATTTTCTGGGCGAAGCACGGCAGTCAATTGCGCACAGCAGCGTCATGGATCAGTCATGGATTGAGTGACCAAATTATTATTATTGTTCCGTAGGGATTATTAACCTTGTAAAGTGATCTGCCAAATGACTAACAAATTGGATCCTACTTAATGCTAACAGGGCACTGTGGGATTGGGGGGGGATGGCAGTCTGTGGGGGTGGAAAACAGTCTATACACAATACACAGAGGTTTCAGCTCTGAGAGGAAAAGAGAGAGATGGTGAGACTGTAAGAGACACAGAGGGAGACACACAGAGAGAGACAGAGAAATACACACACAGAGAAGAGACACAGCGAGAGACACCCGAGTGAGACAGCACCTTGGGATATAATGAATAATAATAATCCTCGTATTTGATATAGCGCTTTTCACGTCTTCTAGACGTCTCAAAGTTGTTCACAGAATATGTTGTAAAGTGAATTGACTGTATATTTGTGGGCGAAATGCTGCAGCCAATTGCCCACAGCAGTGTCCTACAAAAAGTCGTGGATTGAAATTACCAATTTGTTTTTGTGTTTTTTTGGAGGGATTATTATTCGGCGTGTGGAGTAAGGAAACTTGCCCAAGGTTTCGCCCTGACCTGTCTGGATTTGAAACACAGATCTCACATTTTTAAGGCGAGTGCTCTAACCACTGAGCTACAGGAGCTCCTTACCCGTCTTAACCATGTGCTGTCGTGTTCTACAAATAAAAACCATGCACGTCAAACAAGGGAGAAATATTTGCTCAAAAAAAAGTGGTGCCGTTTCCCCAGCATGTTTTCCATGTTGCTCTAGCAAAGAATTCATTTCATAATTAATTCATTGTATGATTTAAGAGCTCGCTAATTGCTTTACAAATTAATTTGCGAAATCAATGAATTATTCAAATCCACAGTTTGAAAAAAAAGCCTTGCGTCCTCGTCCCGAGCAGTACAGTCCCCACCAATAAAGCCCAGAATAAAGTCTGAAAATGGATAGCTGACACTTTTAATAATTTAGATGGAACCGTCATGTACATTGGCAAAAAATTGGCAACATTGGCAAAAAAAATTGACTCTCACACTGACTCGATGCCGGAAAGGAAGAAATGCAAATTTCCTAGAAATTTTACAGCACAGAAGGAGGCCATTCGGCCCATCATCGCTGTGATGACTGTTTGAAAGAGCCACCACCTAGTCTCACTCCCCCACTCTTACCCTAACTAGTCCTTACTCCCCTGCTCTTAACCCAATTAGTCTCACTCCCCCGTTTTTACCCCAATTAGTACCACTCTCCAGATCTTACCCCAACTAGCCCCACTCCCAACCCACCTTGTGTTAGTCCCTCTCTTACCCCAACTAGCCCCACTCCCCCAATCTTACCTAATAGCCTTGCAATTTTTTTCCCATTAGTTCCTATCCAATTCCCCATTGAAACCTACTATCGGATCTGCCAACACAACCACCGCTTGCAGTTGTATAGTGCCCTCCATCCAGGGTAGCGAGTGCCTCCGTGCGCTCAAACCCTTTCAGGCACTGCATAAGACCCAAATGACTCTCTGGGTAACAAAATTCTCCTTGTCTCCCCTCTGGCTTTTTTGGCAATTATCTTAAATCTGTGTCCTCTGGTTACAGTCAATTCACTTTACAATATATTCTATGAAGCACTTTGGGACGACGAGAAGACATGAAAAGCACCATCAAATGCTGGATTATTATTATTATTATTACCAACCCACCCGCCAGAGGAACGTTTCTCCAGTTCTGATGAAGGTGGACCTGAAACGTTGAATCACTTTTCCTTTCTCTATCGATGCTGCCTGACATGATGAGGTGTCCCCAGCAATTTCTGTTTGTTATTTGAAAGTTTCTCCCATCTACTCAATCAAAACCCCTCCTTATACTGAACATGCCTAGCATATCACATCTTAATCTTCGCTGCTTTAAGGAGAACAATCCCAGCCTCTCTCCACATAACTAAATAATAATAATAATCCTTGCATTTAATATAGCTCTTTTTACATCTTATTGATGTCTCAAAGCGCTTCACAGAATATACTGTAAAGTGAATTAACTAGATATTTGTGGGCGAAGCATCCCTTAAATTTGAAATAATGTTTTCAGTGTTTAGGATTTGATCAGAAAACAAGAAGCTGGAACTATAAGGTATAATTTCAGTCAAACACTCTGTTATTTTTAAGGCCAAAAGAATTTATGCTCCTTGGTACATTATGCTCATTAATTAATGGATCTGATTAGGCCAGAGAGCAATTGATATGAGTGATGGAAAGATTCAGAGTACACTTTAGGTCGTGGCTAACTTTTTATTGCGAAAAGCTAAGAAAGCTCATTTTATTGAGTTACTTTCAAAAGCTCCACTTTAAACACATCACCTCTGAAGTGCCTTTAATTGCTAAGATGTATTGGTGGCAAATCAGTGGGTGATTAGAGATAATCTGGCTTCCCTTTACAGCGCTTGGACAATCATGAGAACGTGAGCAGAAGTCTATTGTCAGTCTGAGAATTAATGGGGCAGGATAATGCAGCCAAAAGAATATTGGTGTCACGAGTTTCACTAGCCTTTCGGAACTCCATTTATTTATTATTAATCATAATACACTTGCATTTGATTTCACGCCTCGTCACATCTCTGAGACGTCTCAAAGCGCTTCAGAGAATGTATTGTAAAATTAATTGACTGTATTTTGTGCGAGGCGAATGGCGGAGAGCCAATTGCGCACAGCAGTGTCCCCACAAACAGTCGTGGATTCAAGCTTTATTTTTGGTGAAAGGGTTATTACCCCCACAAAAATGATCCACCAATCGACTCCCCCACAAAAATGATCCACCAATCGACTAACAACTGGGTTCCTACTTACTGCTAGGTAAACAGATGCCTGTGGAATAAGGAAACTTGCCAAAGGTTTCACTCACCCAGGATTCAAACCCAGGTCCTCAAGAAATGTTCTGCCATCTCAAAGTGCTTCAGAGACGAATTAGTGACCGTGTATTTGTAGGCAAATACAACAACCAATGGACACATTGCAAAGTCCCACAAACAAGCTTGAATGAACAATTTATCTGGAAGAGCATAAGTCACTTATAAGAACATAAAAACAGGTTCACCTTCCATTATCCTGACCGGCAGATCCATATAATAATAATATTACAAATAATCCTTGCATTTGATATAGCGCTTTTCACGTCTTCTCAAAGCGCTTCACGGAATATACTATAAAGTGAACTGACTGTATATTTGAGGGCGAAACGTGGCAGCCAATTGCGCAAAACAGTGTCCCCACAAACAGTCCTATCTTCTCCAAAATGGACATGTCCAGTTTATCTAATCGCTCCTCGTAGTCCAGCCCCCTTCTCCCACTCATCCCCTATAACACATTCGCTCCTAATGGCATCCATTCCGTAAAGCCCTTTACATCAACAACAACAACAACTTTGATTTATATATCGCTCTCCACGCTGGATGGCGTCTCAGAGCACTTTGCAATAGAGCCAGGGGCAGGGGTAGAAAGGTGATCAAAGGTGCGGTCAAAGAGAAAGGTCTTTAGCTGAGACCTGAAACATTACAAGACAGAACAGAAATCTTTTGAGACATTTATTTTACGGAAAGGCTCTACATAAATGAAGTTATCATTATAATATCACAACAGAAGAGTGTGCTCAGAAAGGAACCCCATACTTTGTGGAGATTTATAAACTTTAATGTGGGTCACAATCCTCCCCGAGGCTCTCAACCGAGCCAGCAAGGCAATGTCACAAACAACCACAGGAACTTGCATTAATATTGCTGCCTTTCATGTAGAAAGGTTGCCCGCTGTCCTCTCCCTCCGCTCAGCAGGCTTCATTCGGCCTGCTCCACATCCTCCACCTGCCCGCCCGCCTTCCCTACCATCAGTGATTGGGCCTTCAGCCTCTTCGCCCACACCCTTTTGAAACTCCATCTCACATTTCCTTCACCTCACACCATCCCTTGCCTCTTTTGAGGCATGTCTCAAGACCCTCTCTGCTTCAACCGTGCCTTCAGCCACCCTCCCTTGCTCTGGTCCAAATCCCTGACTGTCCAGCACCTTGGGACACCCTCCTGATGTGAAAGGTGCTGTGTAAATGTCATTTTGTATTGTAGAAAGTACACCTTAAAGCACTTCACAAATGGGATGTCCTCCTGAAGTGAAAGGCACTATACAAGTGTAATTTAATTGTTGTTGTGATAGGGTGCTGCAACACAAATAGGGAATATTGAGTTTTGTAGAGCTAGCTTCTCTTCCATTTCATTGAGAAAACAAAGCACCATTTTTTATAGTAATAATACTAATCTTTCCATTTGAAACAACGCCTTATTGCATCATTGAGACAACTCAAAGGGACCATTCACAGGATATACAGTAAAGTGAATTGACTGTGTATTTTGTGGGCGAAACACGGCAGTCGTGGATTGAGTGATCAAATTACTTTTATTTTCTTTATTTATTTTGCGCTTAAAATTCCGACAAGCAGGCAAGACACTGGAAGCATGCATTAGCCGTGTTTTACACAGAAAATCATTCTGTAGTTTACGTGGAACTTTGCACAAGGTCAAAAAAAGTCATCATTGAGTTACGTTGAAGTACAACGTATTCCCCAGAGTAGGGGGTTTGAGGCAGAGGCTAACCAAAGGCGCGGTCGAAGAGCAAGGTCTTGAGACAGGCCTTGAAGGAGGAATGGGTGGGGCGAGGCGATGGGGCCCTGGGGTAGAATTCCAAGAGTGACGGCAGAAAGATTGAAGGCCCGATTGTCGATGGTGGAGAGGATAGCATGAGGTGAGGGTTGTGGAGCAGGCCAGGTTGATAACGGTTTAGGAAGGCCGCAGAAGGAAGGAGAAAGACCATGGATGGCCTTCTAGTCAAGGACATGGATCATGAACTCAATCTAATGAGGGATGGGGAGCCAGTGAAGCCGGGCGAGGATGGGGGTGCTCGAGGTCACGGAGCTTGGAGCGGGATAGCACACGAGCGGCAGAGTTCTGTCTAATCTGCAGTTTGCAGGGGGGAAGAGTTGGGAAGGCTGGAGAGCAGGGAGTCAGTGTAGGGGAACAAAATTGAATCCTCTCTCAAATAACAGAGTCAATACCTCTCCTCTCAGCTCCCCTAACAACTACTTATTTAGTTGCTTTATTCACACTCATGTGATGCGTTTGCTACCTAGGTACGGTACAGTGTGTTAAGGAGATACATGAGTTACTTTGTCAAAGGCCTTTTATCGCTAGTCTAGGTACATTAAAATTGGGATATCCCCTATTCAAACAAGTCTACCAGGTTCGCCAGATAAATCTACCCCTTCTGAAATCATTTACATCACCTTGGTAATCTTCCATTTTGTCTCGGCTAGAAAAACGTTCTGAGGTTGTGTGTATAAAATAGGTTTTATCACTGCCAAAACAGGGCCCAATGCCAAATCCCTAGTGCTCAATGAACTCTGAAAACAGAACAGCTTGTTCCAACTCGGTGACGTCAAAACAAACGCCTGGAGAGGTCACGTGTCTGCACAGACTACAAAGCTGGTTTACTGGCGTGTACGTGTCAATAACTCTAACTCCCCAACACTGCAGAGAGATATATATATACACCAGGTAATGAAAGACAGGTATATACATCTCTCTTGTGGTTAGAGCACTTGCCTGACAAGCGTGAGACCTGTGTTCGAATCCAGGCAGGTCAGGGAGAAACCTTGGGCAAATTTCCTTACTCCACAGGCCTAATAATAATTCGTCCAAAAACAACCACGATAATAAAAAAATTTGGTAATTTCAATCCACGACTGTTTGTGGGGACACCGCTGTGCGCAATTGTCTGCCACGTTTCGCCCACAAAAATACAGTCAATTTGCTTTACAGTATATTCTGTGAGGCGCTTTGAGACGTCGATAAGATGTGAAAAGCACTATATCAAATGCAAGGAATATTATTATTATTATTATTATTTGTAAATAGCACCTTTTCACGAGGCTAAGCTTTGGAGACAGGCTAGACGACTCAACGCGCTTCACAGAAAATACTGTAAAGTGAATTGATTGTATAATTGTGGGTGAAACGTGGCAGCCAATTGCTCATAGCAGTGTCCCACAAACAGTCGTGGATTGAAATCACCAATTTTTTTTCGGGATTATTATTAGAAGTGTGTGTGGAGCAAGGAAACTTGCCCACCGTTTTGCCCTGATCTGACATGCCTGGATTCTCACTCTTGTAAGGCGAGTGTGCTCTAACCACTGAGCTACAGAATGAGCGGGGAGCTATGTAAATTGTTCCATCAGATCTTGATTGGTATCTGTTGTCACAGACACAATCAACTTCCCTCGGAACAGGAAGATAAGCTTGCCCTCGGCTCCCACATATCCAGTCACTAAAGCAACTGCTCTTGAGGAGGAGGAGAGTGTGGCAGCCCGGGGGTGTCTTGGTTCTTTCCAGCAACGTTGCCTTTGTGGACGTTTGCTTACCCGCGCTCCAGTGAAGCGGTAGAGAATGAATGCACATCACCCGAAAAAGAAAATGGCCTTGAAGCCAAACAGCAAGATAGGTCAGGCCTGAATGCTGTGGAGATGCTTGAGTGAAGTCTACTAAATGTCAACGTGTAGATTTACCAAACGACGTCGCAATAACAGCGTGTGGGTGGAGCTCGTTCTCCTTCCCTTGAACATTTTTGTTGGAAGTGAGCGAGCGCCTACGATGCTGTTAAGGAGTCATAGAGCCCAGTCGTGCCATGGAATCCTGGCTACATCAGCAGAAACTATCATGACACGGAAAGAGAGACCACTAGGGGCTGAATGGACTTCTCTTGTTCTGATACTGTGGAGCCCTGTAGCTCAGTGGTTAGAGCACTCGTCTTACAAGCGAGAGATCTGGATTCAATTCCAGGCAGGTCAGGGCAAAACTTTGGGCAAGTTTCCTCACTCCACACACCTGATACTAATCCCTCAAAAAAAATAAAAAATTGGTGATTTCAATCCACAACTGTTTGAGGAACACTGCTGTGCGCAACTGGCTTCCATGTTTTGCCCACAAATGTACATCCAGTCAATCCACTTTACAGTATATTCTGTGAAGTGTTTTGAGACGTCTAGAAGATGGGAAAAGTGCTATATCGAATGCAAGGATTATTATTATTATATTGTTGGGACCGGACTTTCGGCAAAAGCTTCCTTAACTCTTTAATTAGTGTGATGTTCAACATGGTCCCATCCCAGCCAGATGGGACCTTGGTATCAAGTGCGTCCAACAGTAAACTTTATTTAACATTCAGTAAACTCCTAGCAACATTGAAAAGAGTGAACTCTTGGGATGCCTGACGCCTGTCATGTCAGGCTTAAACCCCAGCATTTAAAACAACAACCACAACAACAAAATTACATTTGTATAGTGCCTTTCGCATCAGGAGGACGTCCCAAGGCTCCAGACAATCACTGTGTCGGGGAGCTGGTGATGGAGGGGGTGGGGGTTGGGGAGGGGGGGGGATTGGGGAGGGGGGGGGATTAGGAGTTGCCAATAGGACCATCGAAGAGGAGAGTCTTGAGGTGGGACTTGAAGGAGGCCAGGGAGGGGGCGAGGTGAAGTGACTGCGGGATGGAGTTCCAGAGGTTGGGGGCAGAGTGGCTAAAGGTTCGCCTGCCGATGGTGGGGCGATTGGGTTGGGGGACGTGGAGCAGGCCAGAGCCTGCTGAGCAGGGAGGGCAGGCATGTTGGTAAGGGGTTACAAGGTCACGGATGTGGGGTGGGGCGAGGTTGTGGAGGGCTTTAAATGTGAGGACCAGGATCTTGAATTAAATCCTCTGGATGATGGGGAGCTTATGAGGAGAATGGAAGGCTCTTTGGTTTGGGACAGTCTACGGGCAGGATCCTGGAATCGCTATGTTCAGTGTTAACCATCCCCGCATTCCTCCAGGGCCACAATTGATGACACCAAGTCCCCATCACACGAGTGGCCAGAACTCTGGTAATGCTATTCAATATGTTCCCAGCTGTTGGAACCAGTTACAGACTTGGCTGACATATGGTTACACATATTCCCACAGGTCACTGTATATCAGGTGGCTGCAAGCTTGCTGTTTTCCCTTCGTCATCCACAAAATACAGTCGCTCCACATGGCAGCATATTCTGTGAAGTGCTTTCAGACATCTTGAAGATGTGATATAATAATAATCCTTCTATTTGATACAGTGCTTTTCACGTCTTCAGTCGTGTCCTCTCCCGCACCAGGCTCCGCGACCCCATCACCCCCACACTGACCAAACTATTTTTTTTCTTGAAGAATTATTAGCAACAACAAATTACATTTATAGAGCGCCTTTCACGTCGGGAGGACGTCCCAAGGCAGGCGTGTGTGGAGTAAGGAAACTTGCCCAAAGTTTCACCCTGACCTGCCGGGAATCGAACTAGGTCTCTTGCTTGCGAGGTGAGTGCTCTAACCCCTCAGCTACAGGACTCCCACGATAAGGCTCTGTATCAAATGCAAGGTTTATTAAGATGTTTTGCCCACAAATATACAGTCAATTCACTTCACAGTATATCCTGTGAAGTGCTTTGAGATGTCTATAAGACATGTAGAAGCGCTATATCAAACGCAAGGATTATGATTATTATATGAAACCATCCTATCCACACATGGAAACTACCTTTCAGAGATATTTATTGGAATGGATAGCAGCTTTTAACAAGCATGTTGAGTGTCCAGAAGGAAGGGGCAGAAAGAAGTCTCAATTGATGCCCTGCGTTCCGCTGTTCCAATTAGGCTAAAAGTGGGAAATATGACACAAGATGAAAGGTAGTATTTTTCTGCTATTAGGAATAAAATATAGTTGTAGTGTAGGCTACCCCTGGTGGCATTAGAACATACTGAGGCAGAATGAAGATCTACTCAGTGCTGAGCTAGTTTGCCTTGGGCTTTGAGATACTATAATTGGCCTCAGTAGTCTGGGTTAGATTGAGTGCTGCACATTGCTGCCCACAGACCCTTGTTATATTTAGGTGTGTCGTCATCACTTCAAGTCCTGTACCTCAGTGGTTAGAGTGTTCGCCTTGCAAACAAGAGGAACCCGATTTCGATTCACGGGCAGGGCGAAACGTTACGTCGGGCAAGTTTCCTTAGTCTACACACTTCTGTTTACCTTGCGGTGAGTAGGAACCCGGTTGTTCGTCGATTGGCGGACAGCTTTTTCGGGAGTAATAATTTCTTTAAGATAAATCAATAATAATTTAGTCACTCGATCCACGACTGTTTGTGGGACACCACTGTGCGCAATTGGCTGCCGTGTTTCACCCACAAAATATACACTCACTTCACTTTGCAGTATATCCTGTGAAGCGCTTTGAGATGTCTTGAGACAGGATAAAATGGTGGGAACCATAGACGAGAGAAGAGTTTCAGGTGGACTTTGCCTTCAAGTGTCAGCCTGGCTCAGATGCCAGCACTCACACATCTGGGTCAGAAGACTGTAGGACCAAGCCCTTCAGCTCTCAGACCAGAGACACACACCCGCACCAAGCTCCGCGACCCCATCACTCCCACCCTTGCACGGCTCCATTGGCTCCCCATTCCCCAGAAGATCAAATTAAAGATCCTCGTCCTCACCTTCAAGGCCATTCACGGCCTTGCCCCACGCCCCCACCTCTCTGATCTGCTGTCCTCCTATGAACCTCCCCGCCCACTCCATTCAGCGGGCTCCGGTCTGATGTCCCCTGCCCGATCCGCCCTACCATCGGGGGACAGGCTTTCTGGCTCTCTGCCCCCACAATCTGGAACTCCACCCCACAGTCCCTTCGGCTCGCTCCCTCCTTCCGACTCCTTTAAGGCTTGTCTCAAGACCTTCCTCTTCGACCGTGTCTTCTGGTGCCCTCCCAACTCTCCCACTCCCCTCTGCCCTACCCTGCCCCGCTCCCTTGCTTGGGTCTTGACCTGACTGTTCAGTGCCTTGGGACATCCTCCCGACGTGAAAGGTACTCTGTAAATGTAATTTTGTTGTTGTTGTAGTAGTAAGGTTAATAATACTAAGAATATTTCTTAATAATAATAACAACACTAAGCCTTGCATTTGATATAGCACCTGATCACGTCATTGGGATGTCTCAAAGCGCTTCACATAATATACTACAGCAATTTTGCTCTTGTCCCACAAACAGTGGTGGATTGAGGGCACAAATTTTTATTTTAATTAATCTCCCGATGTAGTACTCCTAGAGTATTCCTAGAGGCCACAAGTTTGACTAAGCAAATGTCTGAACCATGTGGCATTGAAATGTAATTTGAGACATCCACTGATGAGACTTTTGATTGTATGTATGGGAGAAGCCCCAGCCCCCAAACAGCCCACAGCCCCCAAACAGCAAATCGCCCGGCGATACACATCAAAAACAACTGATTCTCCAACCATTGTCAACGAGAGATGCGTTCGAGCAGGTGAAAACACTGGTTAGTTGTCACAGCTCTCCTAATTACACAAATGCCTCCCACACTTTGTTAGCGCAGATTTTGTGGGGAACAACAACAAAAAGCCCCCCGTTTAAACAGTATCAGCAATTGCAATTTGCACTGAAGCGACGGAAGGGAGGCATTCTGCCACATAATGCTCGTTAGCAACAAAAATAAACACGGCACAGATTACACACAGATCGTTTGCCTGGATGGGTTCATACGTGCTAATGGGACCTCCTTATCTCTGCATCTTGCTCACTCCCCACTCCCCCCACTCTACCTCCAGTCTCCTGCTTGTCCCTCCTTCCCTCTATCATCGGGAGCCGTACTTTCAGCCACTACGCTCGAGACTTTGGAATTCTCCCCCTCAATAACCTTCTTCTCCATTTTGGAGATCCAGTCTGACGATCGTTCTCTTTGTCCAGGCCTCTTTTCGGGGAAGGGAGGAGTGAGGAGGGTTGGGGGGGGGGGGGGGGGGGAGGAAGGAAGGGAGTTCTAGATGAACTGGCTCAAGGTGACCTGTTCAGCAATGGAATATGGTGATCGAGCCCCAGCCCCTCTGTTACGGTCTCTAGTCTGGTTCCTGAGCCAGGCAGGTCCACAGTCTATCCAGGGCTCTCACACTGATGACAGCTCAGCCCAGTCACTGTGTGCGTGGGGGGGGGGGGGGGGGGGGGGGAACAGTAATCCTCCCAACCAAACCTACAAGCCAAAGCCCTATTGGTACACCCCTCCCCCCACCACCCCCACCTTGGTGAAATGCGCTGCCCCTGTCAAATGCTACAGGAAGTTGCCCTATGTTAAGGGCACTGTATAAAAGCACCTTTACCATAAATCCAAATTAGGATTTTTTTTTCGGTTGAGTTCACATTACACAGGAAATCCCCCAGAGGAGCTTAAATTGCAATGAGGCACAAGAGCAGAGGAGGAGCGTAAACTAATTTCCCCCAGTTGACAGTTATAGACATGGTTAAAAAGTGTTGTTATTGTGTGCGCCAGATCCAATAACAATCCCTCGACATTTGTTTAACTCGCTTCCCGTTCCATTATTCGGCATTCTCGGTTTCCAGTAACTGCCATTACAGCATAGCTCCAGTTAGCTGCAAGAAACAGGAGGAAGCCATTCAGCCCCTCAATCTTGTTCTGCCATTCTATTAGCTTGTGGCTGATCTGTACCTCAACTCCAATTACCCAACCGTTGCCTCATATCCCTTGATACCAGGACCTAACAAACATCTATCCACCTCTTGAAAATTTGAATTGACGTTTAATGATGAGATGCTCTTGTTAGCAACAAGGCTAAAACGTCACTCTGCACTCCCTAGTCTCTTTTTCTGTGTAACTGTATTTGTGATTCATTTAATATTAATAAACAATGTACCCGCAGCTCCCATCCCCAGACAATCGCAAAGTCTTAGATTTCAGTTCATGTCTGGTAGATTATCTACCAGTGGGACCTTCTTCAGTCACTAAAATTTCCCACACACACATAATAATAATCGTAATCGTTGCATTTGGTACAGCGTCTTATCACTTCGTTCAGACGTCTCAAAGAACTTGACAGAATATACTGTAAAGTGAATTGACTGTATATATTTTGTGGGCGAAATGCAGCAGCCAATTGCGCGCGGCGGTGTCCCACAAACAGCCGTGGATTGAGTGACCAAAAGATTTTTAAAAAAATTTGTGATTATCACCGTGACCCCACCAACTGACTAATAATCGGGCTCCTACTTACTGCCAAGTTGATAGAGAGGAGTAAGGAAACTTGCCCGTGGTTTTGCCCTGCGATTATGGCGTGTGGAATAAGAAAACTCGCCCAAGGTTTCGTCCTGCCAGGAATCGAACCCAGGTCTCTCGCTTGCAAGGCAAGTGGTCCAACCAGTGATCTACAATGGGACTCCTCAGTGATTGGCAGATGCTCACACCATGTACACAAAAACATTCTTTGTACTCCTATGTTAGTAAGATTGTTTCTCTCAATCACTTACTCGAATCTGTACTTGTTTTACGCAATTTGCAGGTACAAAGCTCATCATCCATATCACTTTCATCCACTTCATTTTCTGATGGATGAATTGATGGACATTTATTGGTGATCGGGAGGAAGCGGGAGAGAAAAGAGAGACACAAGTTGTAAAACAAATAAAATCTGGAAATACAACTATCTTTTTATCTAAGAATATTATAATATGAAGTCCTGTAACTCAGTGGTTCGATAGACCACTCTCTCGCAACAACAAAAACAACAAAATTATACTTGTACAGCGTCTTTCACATCAGGATGATGTCCCAAGGCACTGGACAGTCATTTCAGACCCGAGCTGGGGTCGGGGGCGGGGAGGGTGGAGGGAAAGGAGATTTGGTGTGACCGATGGGACTGTCAAAGAGGAGAGTCTCGAGGGCGGCACTTGAGGGAGGCTGGGGAGGGGGGCGAGGTGGAGGGACTGCTGGATAGAGTTCCAGAGGGAAGCGAGAGACTTGGGTGCGTTTACCGGCAGGGTGAAACCTCAGGTAAGTTTCCCTAAGTCACACATTTACCCAGCAGTGAAAAGGAATCCAGTTGATAGACAATTAACAGATCACTTTGCGAGTGCTCTAACCGATACTCTATAGGACTCTACATGTATTTCATATGTCGGAGGTGTAACAGTTCAAATAAATACTGAATACTTCTATTGTGCTACCAATTCTTTCCTTGTAAAATATACATTATATTATAAAATATCTCCATACACTTTGCAGAATTAGATTAATTAGAAATGTTATTGTGGAGTCAAACACTGCAATTAATTTATGGCAGCAACAGAATGAGCAGAGAATGGCAATGTTCTCTGTTTAGATGCCCTTTAGAGATATAGAGCATCTTACAGGAACCATACACAGCACATTAACTTAGCTTCCTAGCTGAATCCGTTCAGTGGGCTCAGGTCTGCTCCATGTCCCCTCCCTATCTGCCCCTACTATCGGTAGACGGGTTTCAGCCTCCCTGCCCCAACACTCTGGAACTCCATCCCACAATCCCTTTGCCTCATTCCCTCTCTCAATCGTGCCTTCTGCTGCCCACCCAACTTTCTCCCTCCCCTCCCCCCCTACCCTGCCCCTCTCCCTTGCTTGGGTCCCGACCTGACTGTTCAGCGCCTTGGGACGTCCAGAGCACTGAATTGGGAGGAGTATTGGCTTTAAGGCACGAGACACTGAGCAAAGGCCCCATCCTCAGTTGGACACAAACAGTCGACTGAAGACCTTCTCCGTCCATGTCTATGGTCAGCTCCCCCCCCACCACCCCCCCCACCGGCGTCGTACTCCACCACTGTCAAGCGTTTTGGGATGCTGTGTAAATGAACGCTGATTGCTGTTGTTGCTGCTAGAGAAAAAAAAATGCACGTTCTTTCTCATCTAAAACATTTCCTGATTAAATTCCAAACAAGTGTAATTTATACCAGAGAAGGACAGCGCAGCTCAGATTATAAAGCTCGCACTGAAGAGCTCTTACATCCACAGGCAAAACACTCCTACAAGCACTCTCTGTTGGTGAGCTAAACTTAGCTTCCTATGGAAAAAAAAACTCCAGCGAACTGCTGCATTAGAAGCCTTGGTATTTCCTATATCAGCCAGTAAAATAAATACAGGGTAACACCCAGTCTGGAATGGGTTCCACAACTGCGACACATTGAAGGATTGAACTGATGTCAAACTCCGAGAGCAAAGTCTGTGTTGTAAAAGCCAATGTTATCCCACAGCTGACGTGTGAGTGCCACAGATGGCATTCCGCACAGGAGGTAGATAGAAACACTGTCATTTCTTAAACCCCAGTGTTTTCGTTTCTCTTCCCCTCACAAGCCTCAGACCGCTTTGCTCCCACTTGTCTGACCAGGGTGGGGTGAATAATAATGAGTGGCGAGACCTTCTGCTCCTGGCAATGTCTCGGTCCCTAACAGGTGAATAATAATAATGAACCTTATCACGTTTTCTACACGTCTCAAAGCGCTTCACAGGATATACAGTAATGTGAATTGACTGTATATTTGTGGGTGAAACACGGCAGCCAATTGTATATGTGAGTGTCCCACAAACAGCCAAGGCCGGAGAAAGAGAGAGAGAGAGAAACTCCCTTCTCTTTTCGGATTGTGCTGCTGGATCTTTAACATCCGCCTGAACGGGCAGACAGGACATAACTTCTCATCCCAACGAATTCTCACATCTCATCATGCGGTTTTCTCCCCATTCTGATCAGCGGAGGAGGGCTTTGCCTTTGAAGCCAAGTGCCATGAGTGTGTTCCGTAACCAAATTTCATAGCTGTTTTGTTGGCGTGGCTTGAAGCAGTTTTACTCCCTGAATTCAGTCTAGCCCAACACTCCCGTGCTATACTTGGAAATTAACGCAATATCAAGAAGTGCAGTCCTTTAGATTGGACATTATGCCAAGATGCTGCTGCCTGCTTGTCCTGTAGCTCAGTGGTTAGAGCATTCGCCTTACAAGCGTGAGACGTGCGTTTTGATTCCAGGCAGGTCAGGGTGAGACTGTGGGCAAGTTTCCTTACTCCACACACCTAATAATAATTCCTCCAAAACAAAACTATAATAAATTGGTCATTTCAATAGTACGGTACATACGACTGTTTGTGGGGACACTACTGTGCGCAATTGGCTGCTGCGTTTCACCCATAAATATATAATCAATTCACTTTACAGTATACTCTGTGAAGCACTTTGACACGTCTAGAAGACATGAAAAGGCACTGTATCAAATGGAAGGATTATTATTATTATTATTTGCCTGGCTGTTTGGGCGGATGTTAAAGATCCCATGGCTCTATTCAAAACAAGAAGGGAGTTTCTCCCACTCCCAAAGTCTTGGCCAAGCACCGGGTAAATTGGTCTTTAATTTCACGGCCGTATGCAGGAACTAGCTGAGCACAAAATGACCTCTCTGGCTTGCCTACAACACACTACATCCGACTCCATCAGACCACAGATAACAGTTCCCTATCAAGTGCTTTCACTCTTCCACATTTATAGGCACTGATTGAAGGAATGTCATCATTTTTCCTTATCCCTGATGGGAAAAAAGTCAATTAAAATTCATTAAAATCAGAATACCAGTCACTCATGAATAATAATCTCTTGCGATACAGAACCACAGAGTACAACGTCACGGATTAAAAGCACATTGTGGGACATGAAACCTATCATCAAGGAACAGTGAGTGATCTCAAGAGTGGTAGAGATGGACAGGGAGGGACAAAGGTTGGGAGTATTGAGTGCTGCCGAGTGTATTCAGTATTCACATTTAATGGAACGAGTAGACAGCAGAGAAAACGCTAAATTTAATGTTTGTCGGCTCATTGCCACCGGCACTCGGCTGAAGAGATTCACAGCCTGTGCAGAGCAGTCAGTCTCCATTTTGGCAACATCTTCATAGACAGTTATTAAATCTTAAGGCAGGGCATCACATGGCATATTTCCCCCACCCCCACCATCAAATTTCACTGAACAATCTTGACAGCCTGCATATTGAACTGATTCATTGTGAATACGGGCCCCATTTCGCTTTCCCTTTGCATCCACCAGTCTGTCGAGGAACTAACTTAATGTCGGGTGGTAGAATAATAACATTTAAGTAGTTCAACCGCAACGCTTACATAGGGAACCAAAATCTGCTAGATACCGTATTCAAAAACCATTTGCTGTTTTTTTTACAATATATACTTTCTTATGGTATATCAGCTGCAAATGTGCTATTCTATATGCAAAACATACAGAATGTTGCTGCAACACATCAATAATAATAATTATTAATAATAATCCCTCCAAATAAAACTATAATAAATTGATCATTTCAATCCACGACTGTTTGTGAGGACACTGCTGTGCTCATTTGGCTGGCACGTTTCACCCACAAATATACAGTCAATTCACTTTACAGTATATTTTGTGAAGCGCTTTAAGACATCTAGAAGATGTGAAAAGCGCTATATCAAATGCAAGGAATATTAGTATTGTTGTTATTATCACAAGTTCAGGTGCTATGCCAGACATCAACTGTGTTCCGACATAAAACAAAGGAATAGCTACCCTTCCATCCCCTTGTTATTATACAGTGATATTAAGCTCTTTAAAGAGACCCAGTCACAACCACTCTTACTGGTAAATTGTCCCAGCATCTGATTACCTGTATGTAATGAAATACTTCCTAAAGCCCACTATAATAGCTCTGTCCAACTCCAAACACGAGCTCTCCTGTCCTATCACTTTGGTACATGTCAAAGCACTGTTCTGGGTGTTGCTATAAAATTCAGTTGATTCACTTCACAGTACAGTATATTATTTGAAGTGCTTTGAGATGTCTCAATCCTTATAGTAATCCTTGCACTTGATGTAGTGCCTGACTGAGCAATGAGGCGCTATGTCAAGTGCAAGGATTAGTATTATTATTATTTATTTTAATCCCATTTAGTGTCTTATTTAAGGTCTCGTCAGAAACAAGAATAAATTACACAGCACATGGATAAAATGATTTTAAAGCACTCCAGAGGGACTGTGTAGACTTTTCAACCTGAGGAGACTGAGTTTACTTGGCATTCCTCCAAGCTTCGTGACCCCCTCTCCCCTGTTCTTGCCTGACTCCATTGGCTCCCCATCACCCAGGGGATCCAATTCAAGATCCTGGTCCTCACCTTCAAAGCCCTCCATGGTTTTGCCCCACCCTACCTATGCCACCTCCTAACTCCCTACCAACTGCTCCTTTTGCTCAGCAGATCCCAACCCACCCACCCCACCATTAGCAGGCGAGCCTTCAGCCACTCTGCCCCAACCTCTGGAACTCCATCCCGAAGTCTCTCCAACTCGCTCCCTCCCTGGCCTCCTTCAAGTCCCACCTCATGTCCCATCCTCTTCGACGGTCCCATCGGTCACGGTCCCACCTTTCCCTCTACCACCCCTGTTCTCAGCTCGGGTCTGAAACAATGACTGTCCAGCGCCTTGGGACGTCCTCCTGATGTGAAAGGCGCTGTACAAGTGTCATTTTATGGTTGTTGTTTTTCCTCACAGCTCATCCTTCTAACATTAGTCATCCTCCATGTTGCCCTGATCTAGCACCTGGATAATAACAGTACAATAATCCTTGCATTTGGTATAGAGCCTTGTTACATTGAAAAGTCTTAAAGTGGGGGCATGAGAGCCATGCGGGCAGAGCCCAAGTAACACAAAATACACAGTCACATCGCTTTATTGCATGTGAAGCACTTAGTGAAGTCTCGATGATGCTATACCACAACACAGGCAAGGATTATTGTTTTATTATCATCAAAGGTAAAATCCTACTCAGAATGATGGTGTAAAGTCCTCCCTCTCTCTTTTTCTCAGTGTGCCGACGAGATGAAATGTGCTCTCTGTACTGTGTCTTACATGAAAGGAATCCTCGAATGAGTATACTGTGGCCCGCAACATACTGCACTGATAGTTAAAAACAAGTCACAAATGATGTTTGATGATGAACGACAACTGGGCAAAGAACTTTCCCAGGGTAGATATGTCATACTTACACACACAGAACCACATCCACATAAAACAATATTGAATGCACTACAGATCTTTCAACTTGAAGCTCTTAAAAAAAACACTTCTTTAATGTGCGTTTGATCATCCCCCAATCCCTTAAATCCCCCTATCTCTCCCTCGATGATCTCTCTGTGTTAACTCTGTGAAGCAATTTGAGATGTTCATCCCACATGAAAGACATTCATGGAGTCCTGTAGTGGTTAGAGCACTCGCCTCGTAAACGAGAGCATCCGGTTTCGATTCCAGAGTGAGGCAAAACCCTGGGCAACTTTCCTTACACCACATGCCTCTGTTTACCTAGCAGTAAGTAGGAACCTAGCCTCCTGATGTGAAAGGCGCTATACAAGTGTAATTTTGTTGTTAGTCGATTGTCAGATCGCTTTCCGTGGATAATAACACGTTCATTTAAAGGTAGATCCTCAAACCAGTTGTTACTGTGAGCAATAATAACAACACTTGCATGTTATATAACACTATAATAAACCTTGTATTGGATAGTGAAAGGCGCTATACAAATGTAATTTTGTTGTTGTTGTTGTTGTTGTAGTGCACCTTATCACGTCGTTGAGATGTCTCAAAGTGCTGCACAGAACGTACTGTAAAGTGAATTGACTGTTCAATTTCTAGGAGAAACAGTGCAGGCAATTCCGCATAAACAGTGTTGAATTGACTGACCAAATCATTTCACTTCATTTATTTATTTCGAAGGCATTATTAATCTTGAAAAAGCGATCACGACAATTGACTAACAACCAAGTTCCTTATTTCCAAGGTAAACAGAGGCGTGTGGGAGTCAGGAAACTTGCCCAATGTTTTGTCCCGATCGCAAATTGAACCCAGGTTCTCTGGTTTGCAAGGCAAGTGCTCTAACCACTAAGCTACCGGACTCCACGAGTAAGATTTGCAGTGTTATCTGGTCAAGCTCCAGCAGTACCCAAGACATAGATAGATTCATAGAATTTTACGGCACAAATAACATGCCCCCCTGACATACTTTATCTAGGAATCCAAAAAAGAGTTCCAGGAAATGGTGTGGGGGGGGGGGGGGGGTGGAAGTGTGTTCTGCGCCAGCTAATTTCCAGACTGCAAATAAATCTTTACAAGTTTCTGTGGGATGATGGGGAAAGGCGCGCGTGGGGGAGGGGGGGTGGATGGAGAAAGAGTAAGGGAAACTGGGTTGAAGGGAGCAGGTTTAAAATTGTTCTCAAGATAGCATGTAAGCTACACGTTTATCTCTATTTTGACTTAGATTCATAGATTCATAGAATTGTACGGCACAAAAGGAGGCCATTCGGCCCATCTAGTCTGTGCCGGCTCTTTGAAAAGAGCGATTCAATCCCACTGCCCTGCCCGCTCCCCATAGCCTAATAGACCTGTTCTCCCTAAATAAAGATCTAATTCCCTTTTAAAAGTTGTTATCGAATCAGCCTCCACCGCCTTTTCAGGCAATGCATTCCAGATTCGAACAACTCGCTGAGTGAAAAAATTTCTCCTCAGCTCCCCTCTACTTCGCCTTGAAACTATTTTAAATCTGTGTCCACGAGTCACAGATTTGCCCACGAGTGGAAATAGTTTTTCTCTATTTGCCCTGTCGAAACCCCTCATGATCTTATAAACCTTTATTAGGTCTCCCCTCAAACTTCTCTGCTCCAGAGAGAATAACCCTAGCCTATCTAGCCTCTCCTCATAGTTGAGGTCCCTCAATCCTGGCACCATCCTAGCAAATCTTCTTTGTACCCTTTCCAATGTCTTCACATCCTTTCTGTAGTGTGGTGACCAGAATTGAACACAGTATTCCAGCTGAGGCCTCACCAAAGTCTTATAGAGGTTAGTCAGCACTTCCTGACTTTTGTACTCTATATCCCTATTTATAAAGCCTAGTATCCCATATGCCTTCTTAACAGCCTTGTCTACCTGTCCTGCCACCTTCAACGAGTCACTAACACAAATCCCCAGGTCTCTCTGTTCCTTCACACCATTTAAAATTGTACTATCTAGCCTATATTGCCTCCCTTCATTTCCTTCAAAATGCATCACCTCACACTTCTCTGCATTAAACTTCATCTGCCATGTGTCTGCCCACTTTACCAATTTGTCTATATCCTCTTGCAGATGGCTACTATCCTCCTCACTGTTTACTATTCTCCCTAACTTAGTGTCATCTGCAAACTTGGAAACTGTACTCCGTACACCCAAGTCCAGATCATTGATGTAGATTACAAACAGCAATGGTCCCAAAACTGATCCCTGTGGCACACCACTGCTCACTTCCCTCCATTCTGAAAAACAGCCGCTCACTACAACTCTCTGCTTTCTGTCTCGCAGCCAGTTGTGGATCCACGCTGCCACTGTCCCTTTTACACCATGGGCCTTTAATTTCATAATAAGTCTCTCATGTGGCACTTTGTCAAATGCCTTTTGAAAGTCCATGTAAACTACATCAACTGCGCTACCATTATCCACCCATTCTGTTACCTCATCAAAAAATTCTATCACATTTGTTAAAGGCAAGATTTGCCTTTAACAAATCCATGTTGACTGTCCTTTATTAGCCTATATCTTTCTAAGTGAAGATCTACCTTGTCCCTGATTATGGACTCTAGAAGTTTGCCCACTACCGACGTTAGACTGACTGGTCTGTAGTTACCAGGCTTGTCCTTCTGCCCCTTTTTATACAAGGGAGTAACATTAGCTATCCTCCAGTCCTCTGGCACGACCCCTGTGTCCAAGGAAGATTGAAAGATCGTGGCCAGAGTCCCTGCTATTTGCTCCCGTGCCTCACTTAGTAACCTAGGGTGCATCCCATCCGGACCAGGTGACTTATCCACCTTGAGCGACGTCAACCTTTTTAGAACTTCCTCTCTGGTTATAATTATTCTATCCATTTCTCCTACCCTCTCCTCCAATACCATGGCATTGGCTGTATCATTTCCTTTTGTGAAGACAGAGGCGAAGTACTCATTCAGTACATCAGCCATGCCCTCTGCCTCCACAATGAGATTTCCTCCTAGGTCCCTAATTGGCCCCACCCTATCCTTGACCAACCTTTTACTCTTAATATGTTGGTAAAAAACCTTAGGGTTCCCCTTAATCTTACTCGCTAATTGTTTTTCATGCAGTCTCTTTGCCCCTCTAACTTCCTTTTTTAGTTCTATCCTACACTTCCTATATTCTGCTTGGTTCTCTTCTGAATTATGAGCCTGACACTTATCATAAGCCTCTTTTTTTTGTTTTATTTTGGCCCCGATTTCCTTAGTCATCCAGGGAGATTTGGATGCCTTACATTTCACCTTTGTGGGGATGCTTTTGACCTGTGCCTGAACTATCTCCTCTTTGAACGCTGCCCACTGCTCGTTAGTTGTCTTACCTGCCAATTTTTCTTTCCAATCCACCTTGGCTAGGTCCCACCTCAACTCATTGAAATTAGCCCTTTTCCAGTTGAGTGTCCTCACCTGTGATCGTTCCTTATCCCTTTCCATAATTATTCTGAATCTAACGATATTGTGGTCACTATTCCCTAGATGCTCACCTACAGAAACCTGTTGAACTTGCCCTACCTCATTTCCCAAAACTAGATCCAGCAATGCTTCTTTCCTCGTTGGACTGGAAACATACTGATCAAGAAAGTTGTCCTGCACACACTTCAGGAATTCTTCTCCCTCCTTGCCCTTTACTCTACTATTCTGTCAGTCTATGTTGGGATAGTTGAAGTCACCCATTATCACTACTCTATTAGCTCTGCATTTCTCCGTGATACGCATGCAGATCTGCTTGTCTATCTCCTCCCCACTATTTGGTGGTCTATAGTATACCCCTAACAGTGTAACTGCACCTTTTTTATTCCTCATTTCTAACCAGATAGATTTGGTTTTTAATCCTTCTTCCACCTCGTTCCTTTCTAAGGCAGTCACTGAGTCCTTAACTAAAATTGCCACCCCGCCCCCTTTTCTCCCTTCTCTATCCCTCCTGAATACATTATAACCAGGAATGTTCAGCTCCCATTCCTGCCCATGCTGGAGCCAAGTCTCTGTTACTGCTATAACATCATATCGCCTCGCAGCAACCTGAGCCTGCAGCTCACCAATTTTATTTCTCAAACTTCGTGCATTTACATACATGCACTCTAAGGCACAAATTACTTCCTCTGCACTTTTCTCCCGTTTTACCCTTACCCCTGTCCTCTTTGTTACCCCTTTGTTATCCCATACTGTGGGATCTCTAACCTCTTGCCAAGTTGCACCTCATTCTCGGATTCGGCAAGTGGAATGCGTCCCTCCAGGGAAAGAACCTGAACTCCATAGCAGACAAACTAATATTGATGACTGGTGTGAGAGTGAACGAGGGAAGGAGCCAGTGAAGGAGCGAGCGAGTATATATATTTGAGACCACAAAATATAGAAAATGTACAGATGGTTTACAGCCATTGGCTAAGTAAGGCCACTGGAGATAACTGGTCTAATCTCATTCCTTGCTCTTCCTCCAGATCTTACAAGCTTGAGACCTGTGTTCAAATCCAGGCAGGTCAGGGCGAAACCTTGGGCAAGTTTCCTTACTCCACATGCCTAATAATAATCCCTCCAAAAAAACAATAATAAATTGGTCATTTCAATCCACGACAGTTTGTGGGGATGATTCTGTGAAACGCTTTGAGACTGCTCGAAGATGCGATAAGGCGCTTATATGTCCCTCAGGCAAGTTTCCTTACTCCACACACAAGCCCAATAATAAAATTGGTCATTTAAATCCAGACTGTTTGTGGAACATTGCTGTGCATAATTGGCTGCCCTGTTTCTCCCATAAAATACACAGTCAATTCACTTTACAGTATATTCTGTGAAGCGCTTTGAGACATCTGTCCAGAAGACGTGAAAAGTGCTATATCAAATGCAAGAATTATTATTATTATCTTTTAATATTTGTCCTGAAACGTTAAACAAATATCCCTCCTATTGGGTCTCTCAAATTGAAATTTATTCAAGGCACGGATGGCACTGGAGGACAGGAGAGGAGTCACACACATTTGAATTGGCCTTGGGAGTGGGTGGTGCCAAAAATAGAAAATGATTCCATTGCTAATGTGGATGGATCTTGCGAAGGAAAAGGAAACAAGGGACGGTGCTATGGGAACTGAACACTGTGGCTGACAGCACACATTCCGGGCAGCTCTCAAGTTTCCAAGTCTCTTTTGAGGTTTGGAAATGACCACTTCGAATTGGCGTGGAGCACCACGATTGTTCATTGTGGTGTCAGCTTGGCTCGGTGGCTAGCGCTGTCGCCTCTGGGTCAGTACTCTGGGCTTTCAGGGCCCTGGCGCTTGGGTCAGCTCACAGTGAGGCGGGCAGACCAATCGCAGCTCTCCACTATTACGTTGTGAACTCCCCGCCCCCTCCGTTCAGCAGGCTCTGGCCTGCTCCATGTCCACCGCCTGGCACGCCCGACCATCGGCGGACGAGCTTTCAGCCTCTCTGCCCCCACGCTCTGGAACTCCATCCCACAGGCTCTTCGCCTCACTCCCTCCCTCGCCTCCTTCAAGGCCGGTCTCAAGACCCTCCTCTTCGACACTGACCTCCCAACTCTCTCCCTCTCCTCCTAACTCTCTCCCACCCCTAGCCCCTATCCTCCCCCCCCTCTCCCTTGCTCGGGTCCCAACCTGACCATTCAGCGTCTTGGGACGTCCTCCCGACGTGAAAGGAGCACTATAAATGTAAGTTTGTTGTTGTTATATTAACAATAATAATAATCCTGACATTTTACACAACGACTTCTCATGTCCTTGAGACGCCTCAAAGCGCTTCGTAGAATATATAACAAAATGAATTGACTGTGTGTTTTGTGGGCGAAATTAATTGCGCACGGTGGCAGCCAATTTCGCACGGTGGCGTCCCTCGAACAGTAGCGGATTATTGAGTGACCAAATTATTATTATTATTGTTTCGTTATTTAAGGAATTATTACCCCGGAAAGCGATCCGCCAATCGACTAAGAACCAGGTTCCTACTTTCTGCTCGGTAAGCCAAGGCATGTGGAGTGAGGAAACTTACCCAAGATTTCACCCTGTCGCGAATCAAAGCTGCGTTCTCTCGCTTGTGAGGCGAGTGCCCTAACTGATAAGCTACAGAGGCCAACCAGCGTGTTAAAGTGTGCCTCTCCCACCTGGGGGGGAAAGAGAACCCACTTTGTTCCCTGCATTTAGTATCAGTCGGTCAATGTCATGAACGATAAGGATGTGACAAATGGCCAGTAACAACTTGCCTGCAGAGCTCAAACATTCCTGCCACTGTCAAACACGTTCATGCTGTTAGGTGTTTTCTAAGTGGCAGTGGGAGTTAGGATTTGCTCAGTTACTTAGCAAGTGCGGACAAGAAATGGTAAACCACTTATTTTTGCTGTTTCTGTCAAGTTATTGTCCCTCACTATAAATAAAGGATTTCAACTTAATGCTTACGATAGAACTGAAAAACTATTATGATCCTTTCACGATATTAATTTCATTAAAATAGACCAGGACACAGGAAATTGAAAGTTATTTTCACGTCACTGTGACCGCAAATTTATCACAAGCTGGTTTTACCACTTGTTGGGTCTTAATACCAATAAAACATATCGCATACCCAATGACCATTGCAAGTGAAGGGCAGATTTGAATGGAGCATGATGGAAGACGATTTATTGAATTATTCAAGGGAGACTATTCAAAAGAGAGAGAGAGAGAGAGATGGAAGACTGTTGCCGAGCGGTTAGTATGCTCGCCTCGCAAAAGTGGGAGGAACTAAGTTCAATTCCTGGGCAGGGCTAAAGCTGAGCCAAGTTTCCCTTACTCCACACGCCTCAGTTTATCTAACAGTAAATAAAAACCTGGTTGTTAATCCATTGGCAGATTGCTTTCTGGGGCTAACAATCCCTTAGAAAAAAGTCTGGTCACTCAATTCACGGCTGTGTGCAATTGGCTGCTGCATTTCACCCAGAAAAACATTCAGTTAATTCACTTTACAGTATATTCTGCGAAGCGTTGTGAGAACGTGATCAAATGCACTGTATTATTATTATTGGTACTGAGTTGTTTTTGCTCAATTTGTTCTGCAGTTTGAGTATTTTTTTACCCCACACCCCATATATGGTTTGTTTACATCACACAAAGAGAAAAACGTCACATTTTATAAAACCCAATGGTGATAAATTATGAAACTGCACATTTTTCCATCTGTTGCTAAACTTTGGCCGATAAACTGAACCAACTTCTGCTTCCCGCCTCCCACACACAAACGAAGGAACCAAACAAATTTCTGTCTGCTGCAATCTCGGCCCACTCTACATCCTTGACCTCCTAACCCCTTACCAACCTGCCCGCCCCCTCCGTTCAGAAGGCTTTGGCCTGCTCCAAGTCCCCTGACCCACCCGCCCAACCATTGGCGGGCAAGCCTTTAGCCACTCTGTCCCCAACCTCTGGAACTCCATCCCGCAGTCCCTCGGCCTCGCCCCCTCCCTGGCCTCCTTCAAGTCTCGCCTCAAGACTCTCCTCTTTGGTGGACCCATCGGCAACTCCTAATCCCCACCTTCCCTCACCCCACCTGTCCTCAGCTCGGGTCTGAAGCAGTGACTGTCCAGCGCCTTGGGACGTCCTCCGTGAAAGGCGTTAATGCAGCTAAAAACAGGAGACAAAGGTAACTCATTCAGTACCCTGCAAAGCTCGACTGAAATGCTGGCTCTAGGATTGGGCAAGAGCACGGCTGGAATATTTTAAGCTTGATAATAACCCTCGTATTTTCTAACAATAATAAGTAATAACCCTCGCATTTGATAGAACGTCCTACTTATCACAGTGTTGAGGCGTCTCAAAGCGCTTCACAGAAAGTGCAGCAAAGTGAGTGGACTGTGGGCGAAACGTGCCAATTGAGCACAGCTGTGTCCCACAAACTCCTACCCCTTTTCTCCCTTCCCTCCACCTCTCCTGATCCCTCCCACCTCCCCACCCCATCCTTCTAGTTCAGGTCAAATTCTCTGACAGTCCAGCGCCTTGGGCTGCCCTCTTGACACTGTGTAAATGTCACGTTGTAGTTGTTGAGTTTCACGGTAAGTCTTTGGGAAGGGAAGGAAAATGTTGACAAGCCCAGCCAAACGGCCTCCGTGTTTGTATGATGCAATGTTCAATGATTTTCGCACTGTCAGACACTGCTTGCACAGATTGCCATCTTCCAGCACCACCTGGACCTCACCGTGAATCGATGCTCTCCTGCCGGCGAAATACGCCCATTTAAGCTATTAAAATAGATCAAATGAAACTTCTCTGGAAAAACATGGCCAGATCTTTTCAAGGTATAAGCAGCCACATGAGGGAAGCTGGTCTTGAAGGATACTTCCCCCCTCCCCACTCCCCCCCCTCTCTAGATCTCCTGCGAGCCAGCAGATGTCCAGAATACAGCCTGCGGGCCGTATAATGACATCAGCCGATTTAAATAGGCCCTGAATCAATTTGACGTTAACACGGATGCGAGACGCTGAGATTCGGAGGAAATACTTGAGGAAGGAAGGAGCCTTGGTCAGGAAGTAAGTGATACAATGCGAGGCGTAACAGTGGGGAAGCTTCAAAGCTATTTGGGGGGATGGTGGGGGAAAATGGTTTTGATGAGTAGATGCTCCTGCATTGATTCATTCTACGTTTCGTTCCGTTTCAATTCACGGCTGTGCGCAATTTCGTTCTAAACGTTCATTAAAAATTAAAACGCACACAAGTTTTGCTGGAATCAGAAGGGAAAGCACAGCTTCCTCTACAAAGCAATTAGACTTCCAGACTTTTATTTCAGGAACACAAGACAGGAGGAACCTTGAGTGAGGATTTGGCCACGACAACAACAACAACAACAACAACTTGCACTTCACAGCGACCTTCACAAGGGTCAGTGTCTTGGAGAGTTTAACACTGAGGTCGAGTCATTGTGACTATCACAGCCCCTTCAGTTGTGATACAGAAGAGGGGAAGGAGGTGGGATAAGGCAGTAGTACTTGGGGAAGAGAGTTCGAAAACAATCAGCGGCACAGTGGCTGGAATGAAAATAAAATAATAATAATTCTTGCTTTTGATATAACGCTTCACAGAATATACTGTAAAGTGAATTGATTGTATATTTGTGGTGAAACGCGGCAGCCAATTGCGCACGGCAGCGTCCCCACAAACAGTGATGGATTGAAATGACCAATTTATTATTGGGTTTTTTTGCAGGGGGATTATTATCAGGCGTGTGGAGTAAGGAAACTTGCCGAAGGTTTCTCCCTGACCTGCCTCACTCTTGTAAGGCGAATGTTCTAACTACTGAGCTACAGGATTCCACAAATACGGCCCCTGACAGCGAAGGCGAAAAGACGAAGGGTGGGCAGGAGGCGGGAGACAGACAAGTGTATTTTTTTATTTCTATACATAAATCAAACCACATTCAGCTTTTACAAACTGGGGGCTTTCAGCACGTCACAAAACGATTACAAGAGCTACGAGTGAACAAACTGTCACGATTGAGGTGCTTCAAACACCACACTTACCGAGTGTGTGTGTGTGTGTGTGTGTGTGTGAGTGAGTGAGTGAGTGAGTGAGTGAGTGAGTGAGTGAGTGAGTGAGTGAGTGAGTGAGTGAGTGAGTGAGTGAGTGAGTGAGTGAGTGAGTGAGTGAGTGAGCGAGCGAGCGAGCGAGCGCCATCAGCCAGTCTAAAAATAGCAATGGAATAGGTGGGGTTTTTTTTAACATTGAATTTAACCAGTGGGCCTCTGTGAGGAATAACTGCTCAATAAACAGACTAGGGGTGGCCTTACATGTTGATGGCTACAAGTGCCGTTTTGATTTGGGACGGTGTGACGGACGCAAGCTGCTGTATGGAACATTGCCTCACCACACACTGTGGGGACGGACAAACAACAAGGTCTGATCTGGATGGAAACAGCACACAGAGCTTTTCAAAATCCCATTTACTTTCCATTCCGCTCCTGTTGCTAGCCTACCACTAGGCGCCAGTGGACGGGGCTACGGACTGAATAAGAGATTATGTGAGGATCTTAAGAAATCATCAGCAACCTGACTCAGGCGCTGTGAAACGTGTGCGCTATTTCCATATCAGTCTGCTCTCCTCCTCAAGTAATTATTTTTGTATGTACAGCGCTTTTCACTTTGGGAGGACGTCCCAAGGCACTGGAAATAATAAAGCTTGAGTTTGATATAGCGCTTTATCACATCTAAGAGACTCTTGTCCCAAAGCACTTCGTAGGATATACTGTAAAGTAGACCAACAGTATTTTGTGGGCAGAACGCAATTGCTCACAGCAATGTCCCACAGACAGTCATGGATTGAGAGACCAACTTTTTTTTTAGAGGGGTTATTACCCCCAAGAAAACTGTCCATCAGTCAGCTAACAATCGACTGGGCTCCTGCTGACTGCTATATAAACAGAGGGGTGTGGAGTAAGGAAACTTGCCGGAGGTTTATTCCCGCCCGCCTGGGAATCGAACTTGGGTCCTCACACTCGTGAGGTGAGTGCTCTAACCATTAAGCCGCTTTTAAAGATACGAATGTCAGAAAAGTTAAGTATGCTGTCAGCTATATGTTAAGATTAGAAGAGCCAGCTAGAATTAAACTGAACAGTACTCTCCCTTCACTTGTGTTAAGTGCTGTACTCGAGTGCAGTGCTTCAAATCTCACGTCACTGGACATCCTGGGATCAATTAAACTGCAAGCACCACCCTCCCCCTGTTATGACAACTGTACATAATAATAATATAGTCCTTAAATTTTATAAAGAGCCTACTCACGTCTTCGAAGCTTCTCAGAGCGCTTCACATAATACTGTACACTATAAAGTGAACTGACTGAATATATTATACCAACAACAAAATTACACTTGTATAGCGCCTTTCACGTCAGGAGGACGTTCCAAGGCGCTGGTTAGGTGAAACACTGCTGTGCAGCTAATTGTGTACAGCAGTGTTCCACAGTCGTGGATTGATTGACCAAATTATTATCTTTTTAAAAATATATACTTGAAAAGTTTATTACTCCTGGAAAATGGATCCGCCTATTGACTACCAAACTAGTTCCTGCTTACTACTAGTTAACAGAGACGTGAAGAGTAAGGAAACTTGCCCAATATTTCACCCCGCTGGAATAGAAGAACCCAGGCCTCTAGCTTGCAAGGCAAACTCTTTTAATCACTGAGCTACACTGACTCCACAATGACAAAGATTAAACTGATGAGGCACAAGTTCACAACCAGGACTCGATGATACGTTTATGATTGATGCTAAAAATTGCAATGAAAAGTAAGAAAAAAACTAAAAGTAATCTTCAAAGATAAGCTTTATCAGATGTCTTGATAATTAAACGGAAACCACACACATTTCGCCACACTTGTTAACGGCTTTCAAACCTCCATTTCGACTTATACTTCTTGTTTTCATGAGCAGCACCAGCATACTTTGTGAAGGAATAACAATAATAATAATAATAATCCTTGCATATGACGTAGCTATCACGTCTTCAAGACGTCTCAAAGTATATCCCGTGAACTGAATTAACAGTATACTTTTGTGGGTGAAACAAACACGGGAGCTTAATCACATATGGCAGTGCCCCACAAACAAAGTGACTGAATCTTTTTTCATATCCCCCAACCCGGATGGGTTGGGGGATATGGAGCAGGCCAGAGCCTGCTGAGCGGAGTGGGGAGGCAGGTTGACTAACAAACAGATCCCTGCTAGGTAATGAGAGACGTGTGGAGTAAGGAAACCTGCCTAACCTCTCCTTCCTTGGTCCCTCTCGCCGGCGAGGAAGTGTGCTTTAACCAATAAGCTGCGAGAAACCCAAAGTAGTTTCTGAAACCATTTACAAACGAGAGTTTTTCTTTTCGCTCTCTCTCATGCTCCCCACCAACAAAAGGTCTATTCTGTAATCCCCGATAAAATTGCCTGCGATATTAAATGCAATAAAAATGTGAAGCGAGCCAGCTGTTGTGCAGATGTTGTGCACTCAAGAGACTCCTGACGCCTTCTATCTGCACTTCAATCATTTTGTGGTCCAACAACATTTTTTCGGGCCAATTATTTCTGCCTTGACTTCACCACCCCTTTCAGATCTCTGCACAGACCTGGCAGAGGCAACCGACTCACAGCTACTCCCTGACTGGTGCCCCTCTTGGTAGCAGGATAATAACTGGCGGAAATCCAACTGCTAACTTGCCGTCCCCTGGCTTCATATTCCATGTTGTTTTAAAACACAAGACAGTCTGGAGTAAGACTAGCCTCCCACCTCAGGGCTGAGCGTGTCGGCCACAACCTGCTCATGATTTAAAGCTTTACAGTGCTTTATTTACCCTGCCTGTCTGCACGTCTCGTTGTGCACATTAGAGCTTAGGTGCTACAGCAAAGTTGTGTCCGGCTGCAAACGAGAGGATCCGGGATCAATCCCGGGCAGGTCAGGATGAAACCTTAGGCAAGTTTCCCTTGCTCTGCTCCACGCACCTCTGTTTACCCAGCTGTAAGTAGGGACCTGGTTGTTAGTCGAGCGGTGGATCACTTTTCTGGGTAACAATCCCTTCAAAAAATCTGTTTGTGGGACACTTTTGTGCGCAATTGCAGCATTGTGTCCACAAAATGCTCAGTCTATTCACTTTATAGTATACTCTGTGAAGCGTTTTGAGACGAGACGTCTCGAAGACACGATGAGGAGCTATTATAATGGAGTCCGTGTTACGCGCCAATCGCCGTACAAAAACAAGCATGGATCGGTGCCAGCCCTCACGCCTGCCTTTACTCAGGACACGTGTGGGCAATTCCGTAAATTCGGACGTACATTTCTGACACTTTTAATGAGCTGCTGCTGGAAAAGTGAATGTGATACATCAGTTTTTATTCCACTAATATGTGACATCTAATGAGTAGAAAACAATCACAGACTATTCTAAGGTACCACCACCTTAACAATCTTGTATTAATTAAAAAAACATCATGTGGTCGGACGTACACAGAGAAATTGATTTTTCTCTGACAGTTGGTTTTCAACTGGAAATCTCTGTGAAGTGTGTCGTGTTTTTCTTAAAAATCACCCATAACTATTTAAGTTAGATGCTAAATGATGTGAAATAACAAAAGTAATACACTGTTTATACTTCATATAGAGAATATTTATCTTTCTTCTTTGTGTCGGATGTACAAAGCTGTTGTGTCGGACGTACATGTGTAAATATGTGTACTCTATTTACTGCAGACATTTTGTCTTTAATGAACCATTACCATTACAGCAATAACTGATTACCTTTGTCCTACATATTAAACAAAACACAACTAGGCCTATATTAGCATACACAATGACATTAATCAAGACAAAAGAGGAATTAAAAACACAAATCTGTAAAATAAGTGCTTTTTTGTGCATAACTTCATGTACATGTACAGGGAACACATATATTTTTACAGAGGTACATGTACTACTTTCTCAAATTTGTAGCTACAAGTGTATGGTATACACACTTCTACAATAAAACAGAATGTGTCTGACATATGTCAGACATATAACCTTTATGTTACTAGATCTGCACTCCCTCACCCCCACCTCCCATCCCCCCCAAAAAATGCTGTCTTAAAACTTTGAATGTGATGTTTGGCAAGATTTATGTGAACTGATTATGAACTATTATGTGTATGTAAATATAATCAAAGATTCTAAACAGTAACTGTAACTTTGTAAGTTGCAAGAACATGTAATCTCCATTTCCCTCCTCAGCGTCATTCTTTTGAAATGAGGATCTGTATTAATTAAACATAAAACTTATTTTGGGGTTCTAATTCCTATTAATAAGAATATAGATACAATTAAGATGATGCAGAACAGTGGTGTTATGAATATAAGTGTTCAAGGCACACTGATGTGGCAGAAACCATTTCATTACAAATGCCATGTCGGACGTACAGGAAAGTATGGTGTCGGACGTACAAAAATAGTGTAAGTCCGACCACCCATTTTTTTCTTAATTAAAGTGAATTAAAAGAATCTAATGTCTATGTAGAGGGTCTAAAACTTGCTGTGCATTGAGATTCTCACATTTATTGGGTATTTTGTCTTTTCACACGATGAAAAAATTAAGTGTTTTTGTGTCGGACGTACACGATTGAAGTGGTCATAAAATTAATTAGCAATAAATCAAAATAGAAAAAGTGATATATTTTCTGATGTGTGATCATGGATACCTTTATTTATACTGCTTTCATCTACTATGATTACTGACATAATTCAACTTATTTTCTTTCTTAAAAATGAAGAAATTCATAGGTACATCACAGTGGTAATTATTTAGCTAAGATTAAATAAATACTTAGATCTTGTGACCTTGAACTTGGTCCAGTATATTCGTAACCTAAATATTTTGACAGTTCATATCATTACCTTTAAAATTATATCTTACTGTGACAATTTTGAAATTTTGACCCACTGGTTTACCTATTTACGGAATTGCCCGTGTGGAACCTGTGTGAAGGAGAACTGAGAATTCAATGGGAATGGGAACACAGGAGTCAGTGTCTTGTCAAGAAATTCAAAACGAGATCCAAGAGAGGCCGAATGCACGGCATTTGTTTTGTTTTGAAAGAGGCAGCAATCCGCTAAAAAGAGATTACATAGAGCGCAAGATCTTACTACTTCAAAAAGACCTCCCCCCTGAGTTATCCTTTACCTAGTGGGATGGACAAGTCATCAAAAATTCCTTCCATACTTTCTCCCCCATTCTATATATGAACCCTGGCGACTTGCACAACATGAAGGTATTCGAATACCACACATTCTTTTCATAGCCTCAACGTACAATGTCCACTGAAGTTGAAAGCACTCAGGAAACAACCTGAGTTTTAATGGTCTGCAGGAATTCAACTGGATCCTATTACCATCCCAGGAAAGGAAATGGATCCCCCCCACTCCCCGTGCCTCCGTGCAGTTTGTCAAAACGCTCGACTGCCACGGCTAATCACTAATACCACAACTTTCAATTTTTTCCCTTTGTTTGGTCAGAATAACAAGAGTAGGAGTAATCCCGTTCACATCGGGAGGACATCCCAAAGCGCTGAATGGATCAATGGACTTTTCAATTCCCCGAAGGCAATAGAAAACATTTGAATAACAACAACAACTTAAACTCATAAAGCGCCTTTCACATGGGGAGGACGTCCCAAGGCGCTGCACAGGAGGCGTGTGACCCGAGCTGGGAGGGGAGTGTTCGGGAAGGGGTGAAACACGTAGGGGAGGTCGAAAAATTCGGGGGGGAACAAAGGGCACAGTTGAAGAGGAAAGTCTTCAAACCGGCCTTGAAAGAGGAAAGGGAAGAAACGAGACGGAGGGATTGAGGGATGGAATTCCACAGGGTGGGAGCGGAGAAACTGAAGGCCCGGCCTCCGATGGTGGGGCGGTTCGGGCGGGGGGCTTGGAGCAGGCCAAATCCTGCTGAACGGAGGGTCCGGGTGGGCTTATAGGGGGAGAGTAGATCGGTTAAATAGGGCAGGGCAAGGCCGTGTAAGGCCTTGAAGGTGAGGACGAGGATCTTGAACTCGATCCTCTGGAGGATCGGGAGCCAGTGGAAACGGGCGAGGGTGGGGGTTATGGTCGCGGAGGCGGGTGCGGGATAGTACACGGGCTGCAGAGTTTTGTATGACCTGCAGCCTGTGAATGGAGGAACTGGGGAGGCCGACAAGAAGAGAGTTTCCATAGTCCAGCCATGAGGTGATGTATGCGTGCACGAGTGTTTCGGCAGCGCGGGGGGTGAGATAGTTGCAGAGCCTGGCAATGTTGCGTAGGTGGAAATAAGCGGTGCCGGTCAAGGCACGGATGTGGGGGAGGAAGGAGAGTTTATGGTCGAACATGATGCCGAGGTTCCTGACTGGCTTTGTGAGGTGGAGAGTACAGCCTTGGATGTTGAGGTTGGCAGCGCACGATGTGCGGAGGCGCTGGCTTGAGCCATCAGGTGGGCCTCGGTCTTGCTCACGTTCAATTGGAGGAAGTTGTCCCTCGTCCAGGACTCAATGTCGGACAGACAATCTTGGCGTTTGGCTCAGTGCTTTTATCACGTCGCCGAAAGTCTCAAAAGCGTTTCACGGAACCTACTGTAAAGTGAACTGACTGTAAATTTTGTGGGAGGAGCATTTAATTCAAGGAGAATGTAAAGGAAGCAAAGAGACAGAAAATGATTAATGCAAACAAGGTGCATCAACAGTTGGTAGCATTTTCATCTCTGAATCGGAAGGGGTTGTGAGGGTGGGGTGGAGGTAGGGAGGAGATGGCCATAAATAGTCAATGGATTTGGACCCAAGCTGTGGTTTGGGATCTGGAGTGGAACGTGAAGCATGCAGGATAATAATATTACTACTAATAATAATCCTTGCATTGATATAGTGCTTTACACATTTTATCGACGTCTCAAAATGCTTTACAGAATATACTGTAAAGTGAATTGACTGTATATTTGTGGGAGAAACGTGGCAGCCAATTGCACACAGCAGTGTCCCCACAAACAGTTGTGGATTGAAATGACCAATTTTTATTATTGTGTTTTTTTTGGACAAATTATTATTAGGCATGGGTGTGGAGTAAGGAAACTTGCCCATGGCTTCGCCTTGACCTGTCTGGATTCGAACACAGGTCTCACGCTTGAGAGGCGAGTGCTCTAACCACTGAGCTCCAGCGATTGGCCACATTTTTGAGTCCTGCCCCACCACCAGTCCTCTGCCTCCAGGAGCTCCACAAATTCTTGCTGAGCGGAGGGAGGGGACAGGTTGATGTAGGTTCAGCAGGGGGCAAGGCCAAGGAGGGCCTTGAAGGAGAGGCTTTTTGGCCATGGATTTGGGTGATAGAGAGGCGGACAGACAACTGTGTGGAGGAGGGTCGGTTGGTCGATCAGTAACTGGGTACAAAAATGCACGGCCAAAATCGACGACAAAGAAAGATAGCCCACAAGCAGATCTTCCAAATTTAACAAGCGCAAAATGACATGGTGGAGCTCCTGTAGTTCAGTGATTAGAGCACCCGCTGTTCTGGCTAATAACCCTCCCAATTAATTCTCATTTATCTCATGGCTGGTTCTGGGTTGTTGCTGTGAGCAAAATGGCTGCTGCATTTGCGTCGAAAGACAGTCAAGGTCCAACTTCAGCAACAGCTGGAAAGTGCTTTGAGATGTTCAATGTGATAATGTGGCATCAAGTTCTTCCTTTCAAAGAGTTCCAAAAAAACATTGCATGAAAATTCCTTGAGAGGAGGGAGACTGCTTCATACTGTGATAAAATAAAGCAGGCCAGCTGGATACCCTTACAGCTCCCCTCATGTCACACTGCTTCTCCCGGCTAGAGAGAAAAAACATGTCAGGCTCTGTACGCTGTGTGGCATGCACTTACTGGACATGTACAGTACTAATGAAACAAAAATCTTGCTTAGCAGGTTTTATGCAGCCAGGAGAACTGACATCCTAAGGCATCATATATCTATTTTCATATGTTGCTCACACACAATATACACAGTCGATCCACATGACAGTATATTCTGTGAAGCGCTTTGAGACATTTGCATAGAATTTTTTTTCATAGAATTTTTCAGCACAAAAGGAGGCCATTCGGCCCATCAAATGTGTTTTGAGGTGTATATCAAAGAGTTATTATTATTCATTCTTATTCTCGAGCAAATTCTCGGAGATTATGACCAGACTGCCTCAATGAATTAATTAACTGTACCTGTCCATCTTAATTCAGACTCAACTATAATAATGATAATCCTTGCACTTGATATAGCGCTTTTCACATCTTCTAGACGTCTCAAAGTGCTTCGCAGAATATACTGTAAAGTGAATTGACTGTATATATTTGTGGGCGAACGCGGCAGCTAATTATTAGCGCACAGCAGTGTCCCCACAAACAGTCGTGGATTGAATTGACCAATTTATTTATTATTGCCCTAAAAGCCCTGTAGAAATGCAAGTTGTTGTCTGAACAACATGCGCTATATGAAATTCAATGGGATTATTACTATAAATTGTTTTTCATGGTTTAGAGATAGTAAATCAAAAGCAAGATTTAAAGGGCAGCCTATTTAGAAAAATGGCACAACCAAATGAGCCTTTTCCAGCAGTATTTACTCTAATAAGTTATTACTTCATATTTGCAATTTCAAGTCCCTGTCTATATATATATATATAGATATATATATATATATATATAGGACTCCCTCTATTGATTTATTTCTACCAATTTCTTCACAGCATTCAGACACGTGACCTATATCACAATACTTTTGCTAATACTGTTCCATTCTTGACACATCTTCTTAGAGGCACATAAGATTGCCTGAGAGGAACTGTTGTTATGGAGGGAGAAATTATCTGTAGCAGTCGTCAAAAAAACCTTCCATGGGCCATCTCTGCTCTTAAATTACCGCCCCCATCACCAACCCCCAAGGTCCTGGAACAAGTGGTTGCTCCCCAGCTTCGCTCCTTATTCCCCCGCCACTCCCCTCTCAAACCGCTCCATTGTGGAGTCCTGTAGCTCAGTGGTTAGAGCACCCGCCTTACAAGCATGAGACCTGTGTGCGAATCCCAGCAGGTCAGGACAAAACCTTGGGCAAGTTTCCTTGCTCTACACTCCTAATAATAATCTCTCCACAAAAACAAACCAATAATAAAATTGGTCATTTCGATCCACGACTGTTAGTGGGACGCCTCTGTGCGCAATTGGCTGCCGTGTTCCTCCCACAAATGTACAGTCAGTTCATTTTACAGTATATTCTGTGAAGCGCTTCGGGACATCTAGAAGACGTGAAAAGCGCTGTTTCAAAAATGCAAGGATTATTATAACTGCTCAATATTTTTCAAAAACGCGGCAGCCAATTGTGCACAGCAGCATCCCACAAACAGCCGTGGATTGCATGACTAAATTACATATTAATATTTTTTAAGAGATTATTTGTTACCACTGGAAAAGCGAATGACAGTGCAATTCCAAAACTAATTGAAAGTGCTTAATAGTAATAATAATATTATGCCCCAAAGTGCTTAATAGTAATAATAATATTACGGTAAAAGCCCGTTTATCTTGCCCCCTCAGCCAATACCTGGCCAATACCGGTTTAAACCGCGTGCCGGATATTCGGGTGGCAAGCTGCCAAAAACCCAACACAAATTATTATTATTATTTTTTAAACATACCATATTAATAATAGACTAAATAATTACAGAATATTGTGTGAATACTTACCAATAAACAATAAATATTGATTAGTCTATAACCACAGCACACAATCACAAAGCAAACTTCTACAACAGCAGACGGTACTGTCTTAAAGCGGTATTATCGATTTTTCCTCTTTTATTTCTTTCTCTCCCTCCTTCCCTCTCTTTCTCTTTCACACACACACACACTCAGTCAGTCTGGCATCTCAATGGCTCCAAACCCAACCCACCCTCCACTCCTCTCATTTTCCATCTAAATTAATCAACTCACCCCTCTCTCTCTCCCCTCCTCTCTCCCCCTCCCATTCCTCTCTCTCTCTACCCCTCCCACTCCTCTCTCTTTCTCCCCCTCCCCCACTCCCCAATCTTCTCTCTCCTTATTCCACCCCACCCCCATCCAAACAGTGTATAAACCCACAATACCGTCAGGTTACACAGGCAATGTAGTATCCATCAGAGAGAGAGGGAAAGAAAGGGGAAGAGATAGAAAGAGAGGGGGAGAGATAGAGAGGAAGGAATGAGAGGGAGAAAGAAAAAGGAGAGAGGGAGAAGAAAAACAGTGCCCCATTAAGATGAAAACTCGGAAGTGCCACTACCGGCAGCATTCAGAACTAATCGTACTGTACTCTCGTGCAACAATTGATTCATTAAATGTGCTACCGCGATTATGCCAGATAAGATCTGGTTATTCGAATGGGGACCTTTTTTTTGAGGTGCCGGTTTTATGGAAGTTACGGTTGATCGGGTCACGGATAAACACGCTTTTACTGTATTAATAATAAAGTGCTTACATAACACTGCTTGTGGACGTGTGGGAACCCGAGAACAACAAAAGTTATTTGTAGAGTTTCTGTCTCCTCATCTAGGGGTGAATGTGTGTGTGGGGGGGGGGGGGGGGGGTTGGAGAAGACTGGGTGATCCGGTAACCTCGCTTAAATTCTTCCTGCATGACACGAAACAGTGAGTGGTGGCAAGTATTCACCTGTGAGGGATATTGCAGCCAAGCCTGAGCCTGTCTTCAATCAACACCCATATGCTGGCCATTTCCAACGCAGCTCGTTCGAACAGCAGCGGTTAAAAATGGTTACCTTTCTGCGATGCTACTAGCCCAGTAAAACCGAGCGAGGGTAGCTAACAGGTGTGCTCGGTTTGGTAAGAGCTTTTCAAGGAGGAGGCCTGCAGTTGACATTTGCTCCTCGTTCAAACACTCCAATAGGTTCTCAATAGCTTTTCTTGGCACTTTTTGCCCTGGAGCATAAATTGAAGATAATGATCAATAGAATTAAAGGGAGAGAAAAAGAGAGAGAAAAACATATTTGCACAGGGTGCAGCTGGAATGTGGAATTCCTGATTGCAAACAGCAGTTGATGGAAGGATCATCCATTATTTTGAAGCATGCATTGAACACCAAGGATTTGTTTATATTAATATCAAAGGGAAAAGGTGTTGGGGCTGTTGAATGATTTGCCAATAAAGTGGGTTGAGTCACCCAAGCAAGGGCACAGTTCTAGTTGATGGCAATCTCAGTCCGCTCATGTGAACAAATAGCAATTGAAGAATTCTATGAAGAATTATACATCAATATTAAACTTAGAATAATAATCCTTCCGTATAGCGCCTTTTCATGTCCTCAGGATATCTCAAAGCACGTCACAGAATATACTAGGGTGAATTATATATAAATGTGTATATATACATAGATAGATACACACACACATATATATTTTGTGGACAGCCAGTAGCGCAACAGTTATAAGCCTGAGACCTCTGTTCGAATCCAGGCAGGTTAGGGCAAGTTTCCTTACTCCACAAGCCTAATATTAATCCCTCCAAAAAAACCACAATAATAAAAATTGGTCATTTCAATCCACGACTGTTTGTGGGGACACTGCTGTGCGCAATTGGCTCCACATTTCGCCCACAAATATACAGTGAATTCACTTTACTGTATATTCTGTGAAGCGCTTTGAACCGTCGATAAGATGTGAAAAGCGCTATATCAAAATGCACGGATTATTATTATTATAACAGTGTCCCACAAACAGTGGTGGATTGAGCGACCAAATTATTATTACAATTGTTTTTCTAGGGATTATTATGCCCTGGAGAAGCGTTCCGACAATTGAATAACAACCGGGTTCCGACGCACTGCTAGATAAACCCTTCTATTTTCAAAGAGTACCAGGGGATTTTGAATATCATCTTGAACTGGCAGACAGGATCCGATTTAATGTCTTATTTAAAAGCCAGCACCTGCCAGAGCTATTAGCGCAAAGTCCTGACATGGGACTTGAACTCATGAACATCAGATCTGGGGGCACCTGGGCATCAGCTAAACCATACTGGCACTTTTTTTGTGGTCTGAAAATATGTGGAATATAGACATACATATAATATATTGTATTATTTTTGTGTTAAGAGAGATGACACACAATATTTTTTCTGTGGAATCCTACAGCTCAGTAGTTAGAGCACCCACTTTGCAAGCGAGAGGACCTGGGTTTGATTCCTCGGCAGGGCAAAACATTGAGCAACTTTCCTTACTCCACACTCCTCTTGTTTACTGAGCAGTAAGCAGGAATCCAGTTGTTTATCGACTTGTGAATCACTTTTCTGAGGGTAGTAATCCCCTCAAAATGATAATTTGGTCAATCAATCCACAACTGTTTGTGGGAATCCGCTGCATGCCATTGGCTGCCGCGTTTGCCAAATGCAGTCAATTCACTTTACAGTATATTCCGTAAAGCGCTTGGAGGCGTCACAAGGTATGTCAAAGCTCATGATCAAATAAGGTTTTAAACCTTATACAAGTTTAATGTTTTAAACCATGCACACACAGTCGTGGGCACACACACAAGTCTTACTCCTGACGTGAAAGGCGCTCTATAAATATAATTCTGTTTGTTGTTGTTCTTGTTGTCAACTGTAAGCTGGGAAAGTTCCTAATATTTAAGCTTGCAAAATATCTTCTCAAATAACATGCCCCTCTGACATACTTTATCTAGGAATCCAAAAAAGAGTTCCAGGAAATGGTGTGGGGGGGGGGGGGGGTTGGGTGGAAGTGTGTTCTGCGCCAGCTAATTTCCAGACTGCAAATAAATCTTTACAAGTTTCTGTGGGATGATGGGGAAAGGCGCGCGTGGGGGAGGGGGGGTGGATGGAGAAAGAGTAAGGGAAACTGGGTTGAAGGGAGCAGGTTTAAAATTGTTCTCAAGATAGCATGTAAGCTACACGTTTATCTCTATTTTGACTTAGATTCATAGATTCATAGAATTTTACGGCACAAAAGGAGGCCATTCGGCCCATCTAGTCTGTGCCGGCTCTTTGAAAAGAGCGATTCAATCCCACTGCCCTGCCCGCTCCCCATAGCCTAATAGACCTGTTCTCCCTAAATAAAGATCTAATTCCCTTTTAAAAGTTGTTATCGAATCAGCCTCCACCGCCTTTTCAGGCAATGCATTCCAGATTCGAACAACTCGCTGAGTGAAAAAATTTCTCCTCAGCTCCCCTCTACTTCGCCTTGAAACTATTTTAAATCTGTGTCCACGAGTCACAGATTCGCCCACGAGTGGAAATAGTTTTTCTCTATTTGCCCTGTCGAAAACCCTCATGATCTTATAAACCTCTATTAGGTCTCCCCTCAAACTTCTCTGCTCCAGAGAGAATAACCCTAGCCTATCTAGCCTCTCCTCATAGTTGAGGTCCCTCAATCCTGGCACCATCCTAGCAAATCTTCTTTGTACCCTTTCCAATGTTGTCACATCCTTTCTGTAGTGTGGTGACCAGAATTGAACACAGTATTCCAGCTGAGGCCTCACCAAAGTCTTATAGAGGTTAGTCAGCACTTCCTGACTTTTGTACTCTATATCCCTATTTATAAAGCCTAGTATCCCATATGCCTTCTTAACAGCCTTGTCTACCTGTCCTGCCACCTTCAACGAGTCACTAACACAAATCCCCAGGTCTCTCTGTTCCTTCACACCATTTAAAATTGTACTATCTAGCCTATATTGCCTCCCTTCATTTCTTCTCCCAAAATGCATCACCTCACACTTCTCTGCATTAAACTTCATCTGCCATGTGTCTGCCCACTTTACCAATTTGTCTATATCCTCTTGCAGATGACTACTATCCTCCTCACTATTTACTATTCTCCCTAACTTAGTGTCATCTGCAAACTTGGAAACTATACTCCGTACACCCAAGTCCAGATCATTGATGTAGATTACAAACAGCAATGGTCCCAAAACTGATCCCTGTGGCACACCACTGCTCACTTCCCTCCATTCTGAAAAACAGCCGCTCACTACAACTCTCTGCTTTCTGTCTCGCAGCCAGTTGTGGATCCACGCTGCCACTGTCCCTTTTACACCATGGGCCTTTAATTTCATAATAAGTCTCTCATGTGGCACTTTGTCAAATGCCTTTTGAAAGTCCATGTAAACTACATCAACTGCGCTACCATTATCCACCCATTCTGTTACCTCATCAAAAAATTCTATCACATTTGTTAAAGGCAAGATTTGCCTTTAACAAATCCATGTTGACTGTCCTTTATTAGCCTATATCTTTCTAAGTGAAGATCTACCTTGTCCCTGATTATGGACTCTAGAAGTTTGCCCACTACCGACGTTAGACTGACTGGTCTGTAGTTACCAGGCTTGTCCTTCTGCCCCTTTTTATACAAGGGAGTAACATTAGCTATCCTCCAGTCCTCTGGCACGACCCCTGTGTCCAAGGAAGATTGAAAGATCGTGGCCAGAGTCCCTGCTATTTGCTCCCGTGCCTCACTTAGTAACCTAGGGTGCATCCCATCCGGACCAGGTGACTTATCCACCTTGAGCGACGTCAACCTTTTTAGAACTTCCTCTCTGGTTATAATTATTCTATCCATTTCTCCTACCCTCTCCTCCAATACCATGGCATTGGCTGTATCATTTTCTTTTGTGAAGACAGAGGCGAAGTACTCATTCAGTACATCAGCCATGCCCTCTGCCTCCACAATGAGATTTCCTCCTAGGTCCCTAATTGGCCCCACCCTATCCTTGACCAACCTTTTACTCTTAATATGTTGGTAAAAAACCTTAGGGTTCCCCTTAATCTTACTCGCTAATTGTTTTTCATGCAGTCTCTTTGCCCCTCTAACTTCCTTTTTTAGTTCTATCCTACACTTCCTATATTCTGCTTGGTTCCCTTCTGAATTATGAGCCTGACACTTATCATAAGCCTCTTTTTTTTGTTTTATTTTGGCCCCGATTTCCTTAGTCATCCAGGGAGATTTGGATGCCTTACATTTCACCTTTGTGGGGATGCTTTTGACCGGTGCCTGAACTATCTCCTCTTTGAACGCTGCCCACTGCTCGTTAGTTGTCTTACCTGCCAATTTTTCTTTCCAATCCACCTTGGCTAGGTCCCACCTCAGCTCATTGAAATTAGCCCTTTTAAAGTTGAGTGTCCTCACCTGTGATCGTTCCTTATCCCTTTCCATAATTATTCTGAATCTAACGATATTGTAGTCACTATTCCCTAGATGCTCACCTACAGAAACCTGTTGAACTTGCCCTACCTCATTTCCCAAAACTAGATGCAGCAATGCTTCTTTCCTCGTTGGACTGGAAACATACTGATCAACTTGTGAGGAATGATTATATCACGTGTGATTATATCGCCTCGCGAGGCGTTTCACTTACTTCACTGCGGTTGGGTGCCAAAGAGGAGAATAACACACACTCAGTAGGTAACGCCCGCCCACAGCTACTTCCCGCCTTTACTTTGCAAGGCAATCAAAACACAAACAGCAACTTGTGTTTATATCTCGCCCCCTCGGTTGGGGTAGTGTCCCCCAGAGAGTCCAGACAGTGCGGGAGTCTGACCCCGAGCCAGTGGGGGGAAAGAATGGGGGGGAGGGGACTGTAAATACCATCAAAAAAGGTCTTTAGGTGGGATTTGAAGATGGGAAGGGAGGGACGGAAGCACAGGGAATGAGAGAGAGAGTGACAGAGTTTCGGTGGGTAGTGGCTGAAGGCACGGTCACCGATGGTAGAGGGGACGAGGGAAAAACAGGAGGCCAGAACCAGCTGAGCGGAGGCAGCGGGTGGGGGAGTGAGTGGGGTAAACAGGTGGGAGAGGGAGGGAAGTGCCAGGGCGTGAAAGGGTTTGAAAACGAGTGAGAGGATCTTTGAAATTGTGATGTTTCGCTTGCTCTAACCACTAAGCTACAGGACTCCAATAATAATCCACTAGAAAGACTGTTCATTTCATGGGTATCCGTGGAACCTTACTGTTTGCACATTAGCTTCCAATTTGTAGTAAATCCTGTTGACATATACACAGTCATGACACTTAACATCAATTGAACTACTTTGAACTACTTTCAATGTCATAGACGTTTTAATGTTATTAAATACAAAGATTTGAAATGCCACTGGATGTATAATTTGTATTTGCGGAGTGCCTTTCATGAAGATCTTGAAGTGTTTCAAAAAGACCAGGGTATCTAAGTGGGGTCTCTCTGGACGTGAACCAGCCCCAAGGTGACCTGCCTGACAATGGATTGTGAGGATCGAACCGCAGCCCCTCTGTGAGAGTCTCTAGTCCGCTTCCTGAGCCAGGCAGTATATCCAGGGCTCTCACTGCTGATGACAGCACAGAACCAGCACTGGCTCATCAACAGGACCTGGAAGGGCAGCCCAATCACTGGGGGCAGGGAATCCTCCCACTAAAGCTCCTGTTAACCCTATAGCCAAAGCCCTAACAGGGAGGGTGGACCTAACTGGACAAGATTGTCAGACAGCAATATGAATGGCAAGTTATAATAATAATCCTTGCATTTGATATAGCGCTTTTCACATTTTCTAGACGTCTCAAAGCGCTTCACAGATTATACTGTAAAGTGAATTGACCGTATATTTGTGGATGAAACGCGGCAGCCAATTGTGCACAGCAGCGTACAACAAACAGTCGTGGATTAAGATGATGCAGTAATAACAATCCTGTATTTGACAGAATGTGTTGTGAAGTGGCGGAACGCAGCAACCAATTGCGCACAGCATTGGCCCACAAACATTTGGGGATTGAGTGATCTAATTATAATTTTTGACAGGAGAGATTATTACCCCCGGGAGAGCAATCAGTCAATCAACTGACAACCGGGTTCCTACTTACTTCTTGGTAAACAGTGATGTGGGTGTGGGAATAAGGAAACTTGCCTAAGATGTTGCCTGGCCCGGGAATCGAACCTGGGTTTTCTCTCTTGCGAAGTGAGCACTCTACCCACTGAGCTATGGGACTAACGTCTCTATTTCTACTCGACCATTAAGGAAAACTACAGGAATTTGATGCGAGCTAAACATCTAGGACTGATATTGAAACTTAGCAGTCATTGCATGCTTCAGAACAAACCTCGGTAACATTTAGATGTGGCTTTGCTTCACTGGCGTGTAAATGGGACATTGTTGTTCTTTCAAAGAGGTTTTGAGAAACTTAGCAGACATCATATATTTAGAAACAGCCCACGTTAAGCTCTTACTCACTGCTTACTCCAGCTGTCGACCCATTAAAAACAGATTTTTTGTTTAAAAAAATAGTTTTGTCTGACTGGACTACAGACATAGATCACCTTGGTTCATTGCGTCCCAGAGCCAAAGGGACCGCAGTTTACAGTTGCATCCAATCATTTGTCCCCAAAGATCCCCAGCCTGATTTTAACCGTCTGCAAACACAGGCTGTACTTGCCTCCCATGCTTGTAAATTCTCCCACGCCCTGGTCCCTCCTAATCTTGTAGCAGGCAGGCCAGTAATTGGCAGTTTCCAAACTAATTGCGTGGTTGAGTCAAGTAGAAAAGGTTAGAAATAATGATAATCATAATAATCGTTGCATTTGATAATTTGATACAGCGCCTTATCATGTCGTCAAGACGCCGCAAAGCGCTTCACAGTTTCTACCGCACAGTATAGTGACTGTGTGTTCTGTGTGCGAAACGTGGCAGCTAACTGTGCATATAGCAGTGCCCCGCAAACACAATCCAAACGTGGATTGAGTGACCAAATTATTATGATTGGCTTAATTTTGAGGGAGTTTATTACCCCCAGAAAAGCGATCCTCCAATTGACAAACAACCGGGTTCTTACTTGCTGTTAGGTATACAGAGACGTGTGGAGTAAGGAAATTTGCCTAATGTTTTGCCCCAGCTGGGAACCGAACCCATGTCCTCACACTTATGAGACAAGTGCTCTTGTAACTAATACATACAGAACTCAACAAATCTTTCTGAATAGATTACAAACACACAAACATACACACACACAAACAAGAAAGTCCCAAATTATAAAGATACAACAACTTTGATTCATATAGCGCCCTCCATGCCGGACGGCGTCTCAGAACGCTTCAGACGATATGTGAATACAAAGCTGCAAGACCCAAGGCTTGGCTAGACATAATGCCTTTATAGCGTAAACACACACACACACTACTGAGATGAAAGATATCAGCGAGTAGATGCCAAACGCCTACTCAATTTTGGACTTGCCTTTCTACCAGCGTTCACTCGGCAACTTAGCTCAGGGCTCACAAGAAATGAAACAGTCAGCAACATCCACAGGAACGTTGCACAACTCTTAACCCCCACACATTGTGTACAGGACCGGTGCCAAATGCAAAACATCCTCCATGTCTTTTTATCATCAGCACCAGCATTTCAAGATGTTTGGACAGACTTAACATCCTCTTGGACACATGGCTGTAACGTTCAGTCAAAAGGTCTGCGGAAAGACCTGCTGGCTCGAGGACAAGGCACATTGAATGCATATGTCGCAGCTGTCAGCTTGGCTGGTTTGATAGCACTCACGCTTTGAGGTCAGAAAAGCTGTGTGTTCAAACCTCATCTGGGGCCTACATTCATGCCACTGCAGTTGAAGCACTCTCAGACACTATTATTATTAGGCGCGCGTGTGTGTGTGTGAAGTAAAGAAACTTGCCCAAGGTTTGGCCCTGATCTGCCTGGATTCGAACACAGGCTTGTAAGGCGAGATGCTCTAACCACTGAGCTACAGGAGCCTCACTATGTGAGGGGCGTTGTGTACAGCCAGAGCAAATTGTTGTGGTTGCCCTTGAGACAAGACGTTAAAATCCCCACCTCCAGCTCGGGTGCAAACCCCCGACTGTCCAGCGCCTTGGGTTATTCTCCCAACATGAAAGGCGCTGTGTAAATATAATTTGTGTTTTTGTTGAAAAATAGGCAAAAACAGAGCCAAACTAACTGGCTTCCAACACATTGAAGGATGCAATATTGTGTACTGCTATTATGACCTGGCAAAACCTCGGCAAGTTTCCTTACTCCACATCCCTGAAAATAATCTCACACACACACAAACACATACACACAAAAAATACATTGGTCTCTTTGAACCACAACTGTTTGTGGGGCACTGCTGTAGGTAATTGACTGCTGAGTTTCGCCCATAAATATGCAGTCAATTCACTTTACGGTATACTATTCTGTGAAGCGCTTTGAGACGTCTAGAAGACGTGAGAAACGTTATATCAAATGTGAGGATGATTATTATTATTATTGTGAAGTTTGTAATAAATATCTTGCCAGCAAGATTATGATTCACCACAATTTGTTGGTGGCAATTTGTTTTTTAAAAAAAACAAGACATGTAATGCATAAACCCATAATTGAATGACTAATACACAACGCACACACAAGATACCATTTCCAGTCCGCACAGGATACTCTGAAGTCAGCTTCAGGTCAAAAAACAGCAGGCGCCTCCAAGCATCACTGCTACAGAGAATGTTCAAAGCAATTCGATGCATACACAACACCTACTGAATAGTCCTTTGTACACACTGCATCCTCTGCCGCATAGCATCTCGCAGAGCAATTGTTGTTACGGATTTTCAAAGGGGTCAATTTCCATTTGACAATTTAAACGGAAAGCAAGAGTGAATTTCGCAAACATGGTGCGCTTTATTTGCTCACTTGTTTCGCCCACAAAATATACACGTACACAGGAAAATCTAATTTGGTGCCTTGGGACGTCTTCCTGACGTGAAAGGCGCTACACAAATGTAATTTTGTTGTTGTTGTCCTCTATTGAAATAGCAGCACAGGATTTTTAATGTCCCCTGAACAGCTAGGACAGGATCTTGGTTTAATGTCTCATCTAGTGTCCAGCGATATATCAATATATCGGTTATATCGGTATAAATTTTCATATCGATATGCCAATATTGGAAATTTAAATATATCGGTATAAAAAAAAATCGGTATATCACAAATATCAGTATATAGTGTCCGGCGATATATCGATATATCGGTTATATCGGTATAATACAAACTTTTTCAACTTACCTTGTCACCAGCATTGCAAACCTCCTTGGCCTAGAGCACGGAATGCACGCACATATCGGAATGCGCGCACACCTCCAGATGCGCGCGCATACACAGGATAAAGAAACCCGGCGATATCGATATATCGGTATATACCGATATGAGCCCAACGATATATCGATATCAGAAAATGTTCATATCGACCCTAGTCTCATCCAAAGGAAAGCGACTTGCTCAGTGGAACTCCCCACCCCAGTACTCAACTGGAGCGTCAGCTTGGTTTAGGTGAGTTAAAATAATAATAATCCTTACATTTGAAATAGCGCCTTATCACGTCAAGATGACTCAAAGAGCTTTACCAAATGTATTGTAAATTGAATTGACGTTGACTGCCACGTTTCGCCCACAAATATACAGTCAATTCACTTCACAGTATATTCTGTGAAGCACTTTGAGATGTCGATAAGATGTGAAAAGCGCTATATCAAATGCAACAGTTATTATTATTATCATTATTATTATAGTATTATTATACCCTGGCTTGACATTCCCCTTTCCCTGTGGAAACGCTAGAGTTGTTCCTGGCAATATCAAACCCAATCTCTGCAACCTGTAACCCATAAAGGAATATCAAAACAAATGACTAACCATTCAGCAGTTTGTATGAATCCTCCTCCCTGCTGACAATACTGTGATTGGGAGTGCCCGTACAGTTTTCCAAAAGGGGATCGGTATCATAATAAAATAATAAACCTTAGTGCCTTGACGTAGCGCCGCCTTATCATCAGTCGTTTCAAGTCGCTGAGACGCCTGAAACTCTTCAGCCAATACGCCCCGAGCTCTGGAACTCCCTTCCTCACTCCCTTCGCCTCTCCCCCTCTCTTCAGTTTCAGGTCTCAGCTTTCTCTTCGACCGCGCCTTTGGTCACGTTTCTCCCCCTGCCCCTGGCTCGGGCCCGGAATCCGTTATTGTGAAGTGCTCTGAGACGCCGTCCGGCATGGAGGGTGCTATATAAATCGTTGTTGTTGTTGTTGAAAGAGCTTCACAGAATAAACTTTAAATTGAAGTGACTGGATAATTTTTGGGGAAGATTATTACACCTGAAAATTAATTCGCCAATCAACTAACAACTGGGTTCCTTCCGACTTACTTATACAAGAGGCGTGCAGAGTAAGGAAACTTGCCTGAAGTTTTGCCCCACCTAAGGCATTAAACCCGGGTCCTCTCCCTCAAGATAAAAATTGGTGGTTTCCTTTGTGGCTGTTTGCGTGATACTGTTGCACACAAATTGCCTTGCTGCAAGCATACTAAATGCTGTGAAGTGTTTTCAGATGTTCAATAACGCCATAAGGTTCTATATCAATTGCAAGTATTATTTTCATGCTTGTCAACTTACACGTAAAAGAATGCCAACAGCCATTCATCTTGGCTCATACTAATGAACGGTGATTGAACCAATTCTTTTCTGGATCTTAGAATCATAGCAGCTCAGTGGTTAGAGCACTCGCCTTACAAGCACGAAACCTGTGTTCGAATCCAGGCAGGTTAGGGCGAAACCTTAGGCATGTTTCCTTACTCCACATGCCTAATAATAATCTCTCCAAACAGAAAAATTATATTTTGGTCACTCAATCCATGACTGTTTGTGGGACACTGCTGTGTGCAATTGGCTGCCACGTTTCTCCCACAAATATGCAGTCAATTCACTTTACAGTATATTCTGTGAAGTGCTTTGTGATGTCTAGAAGACATGAAAAGCGCTATCAGATGCAAGGATTATTATATTACATACAACACAGAAGAAGGTCATTCAGCCCATTATACATGTGCCGGCTCTTTGGAAGCGGTACTTAATCAGTCCCTCTCCCCCGTTCTTTTCCCATATCCTCACAATTTGTTTTCCTTTTTAAGTAGCTATTCAATTTCCTTCTGAAAGTTGTGATTGATTTTGTTTTCAACATCCATATTTTCCAGCAGTGCATTCCCTGTTTTAAAAAAAATACTCTTCTGAAAAGCTTTGAATTCTAAAGCACCCAAGTTTCTCCTATTCAATATTTATATAGCTCTTGAAATTATCCCATATTCAATCCCAACAGGGTCAGATAAGGACCTACAAGTCTCATTCATAAAACAGACAGGACCAACTATAACAAAAACAAAAGTTGCTGGGGAAACTCAGCAGGTCAAACAGCATCCAAGGAGAAAGGAAAAAGAGTCAACGTTTTGGGTCTACAACCCTTCGTCCTGACAAAGCTTTTTCCTTTCTCCATGGTTGCTGTTCGACCCGCTGAGTTTCCCCAGCAACTTTTGTATTTGTTTCAGATTTCCAGCATCTGTAGTATTTTGTGTTTTGTTTAGGACCAACTGTAACATCTGCACCAAATTTACGATGTGGCTTTGGAATAGTTATTTAGACATTTGAACATCTGAATCTCAACAGAAACCAACAAAAGACTGGTGGGATAGATAAGTAAGTGGACTAAGCAAAGTTAGAGACACTGGAATAACATTCACTCAATTGACCTTGTTCCGCTAGTTTATCAAGCGCTTTGGGATGCCCTCCCAACACAAATGGCACTACAGAACCATAAATTTGTATTTATTAGATCACCGCAAATTGATTTCCCTTTAAACATCACGATTTATCTCCCTATACAGCCATAGCCTTATAACATCCAACATTTTCACAAGCCTCAGCTAAACTTAGCTTGCTCAATACACCTTTTCCTACTTTGTAACACGGTTCCTTAATAGCTCTTTCTTTTAAATACATTCAGGTAATGACTGTGTCAGCCAATTCTACTCATACATACACACATATTGCAGATATATATATATAATATATATGCTTCCCCCCAAAAAAAATTAAAATACAAACAAGGGAGAAACGAAAAGAGAGACCTGAAATCCCTTTCATACAGAGCCTTATCACCTCGCTGAGACATCTCCAAGCACTTCACAGAATATACTGTAATAATAATAATAATAATAATCCTTGCATTTGATATAGCGCTTTTCACGAAGCACATCACTAAAGATACTGTGAAGTGAATTGACTGTATATTTTGTGGGCGGAATGCAGCAGCTAATTGCACTCAGCACAACAAACAGTTGTGGATTGAGGGACCACACTATTGCCTTTTTTTTAATGGATTGTTACTCACAGAAAGCGATCCACTAATCAACTAACAGCTGATTTTCTCCTTACCGCAAGGAAGAGGCTTACGGAGTAAGGGAACTTGGCTAAGGTTTCATCCTGCCCGGGAATCAATCCCGGGTCCACTCGCTTGCGAGGCAAGTGCTCTAACCAATGAGCCACAGGATAGATGCTTGAAGAAAAGATGAGATGAGGAGTGATTCAGGGAGATGAGCTGGACAGTGTTTGGCTGACGTTGGGAAAAACAGCGTGGAATGTATGGCCTCTTTCTATTCCAAGTTTCTAGTGGGTGCAGAGAAACCAGCCATCCATCTCATTTAGTTTTTGCTGAGATGATAACCCTTGATATCTCGTCCACGAAACATCTCAAAGCTGTTCACAGAACATACTGCAAAGAGAACTGACTGCGCATTTTGGGAGCAAAACATAGCAACCCATGGATAACAACAACTTTGATTCATAAAGCGCCCTTCACGCCGAACGGCATTTCAGAGCGTTTGAAGATAGAACATTTTAAGGACAAACGACAAACGAGTATGGGTTGAAATCAGATTTTTTTTGCGATAGTTAAGCGTTTCACAGCTTCGTATTTTTTTCTACACAAAGTACTGAAAAGGGAGAAACAACAACAACAACAACAAAATGACACTTGTATAGTGCCTTTCACATAAGGAGGACATCACAAGGTGCTGGACAGTCATTGTTTCAGACTCGAGATAGGGACGGGGGGAGAGTGGATTGAAATGGGGTAGATTTGGAGTGGCCAATGGGGCCATCGAAGCGGAGGGTCTTGAGGCGGGACTTGAAGGAGGCCAGGGAGGGGGCCGGAGGGACTGCGGGATGGAGTTCCAAAGGTTGGTGCAGAGTGGCTGAAGGATCGCCCGCCAATGGTGGGGCGAGGAACATGGAGCAAGCCGGAGCCTACTGAGTGGGTCAGTAGGTGGGTTAGGAGGTCGCGGGGGACGTAAAGAACCATAACCTCTCTGAAATCTGACTTGGGGATTTACTTTCAGCACATACTTAAATCCTAAAGAGCCCAAACCTACTGAGAATTCATTTGAGTTAATTATACTAAGCGGGTCCCCGCTGGAGGTTTGAGGTCCCAAATTAGCAGTAGTTTTGGTTATTGTAAGCGCGTGCCATCAAATTAGAAGTAGATGTTTTATGTAACCCTCTCTCTCTTGATAAGTCATCTGTGACCGCCGTACAAATTCCAAGGATATTGACAACTGCGAAGTGGACTGCGCTACATCTCTTCAGGATTATGCAATCTGTTGAAAATTGGCTGGGGTTTGGAACAACTGAAGTGTTTCCCCCCCCACGGTGATGATCAGCGGGATAAGGGGCAGACGTGGGAGGAAAGGAGAGACAGAGTGAATGGCAGCCTGTGATTTAAACATCTGTCAGAAATACAACTTTGGATGCAATATAGATATATAAATAAATAACAAATAAAAATAAATAGTAATAGACAAATAAATACAATTTAAAAAAAGGCTGGAAGACAGACACTGGGAATGTTACAAACTGGGAGAATAATGGGTAAAGGCAGTCACCTAGAGATTTACAGCAGCTATGAAAACTGCATATTGCAGAGAAACCTGTAATACAATAATAACAATACTAATAATAATAATAATGAATCTGTGACCTCAACCGAAATCCTGGCATGAATAGAAAAAAGTTTCAATTAAAAAAACTAATTGTGCTTTTATTTCTCCTTCCACATATAAGATGAATAAAATAATAATCCCTCAAAAAAAACAATAATAAAATTATTGTTTCAATCCACGACTGTTTGTGGGGACGCTGCTGTGTGCAATTGGCTGCCATGTTTTGTCCACAAAGTATACATTCAAATCTCTGCACAGTATTTTCCCGAAGACGTGATAAGGCGCAATGTCAAATGTGAGGCTTATTATTATTAATATGTAGCAGACCTGGGTTAGATTCTCTCCACAACCTCCTGCTGGAAGGTGTGTGGCTATTGAACACCGACCTCATTTGCCTCCGCTGTAATGCCTCCAACACTATTTTGCTGTCTAAATCGCTTTCACTCACCCATGAGTAAATAGCACTGTGTTTCAGAAACTAATCATCAAGTAACTTGACCCTTGTTAAGCAGTTAACAACCGCACGATAACAGCACTCACCATGTTGAACATCATCTGAACGACTTGATTGCAGAACAATTTCCCAACTCCCAACTCCACACGAGGCAGAATGTCAATACCGCAAAACAGGTCTAAATATTTGACCCACGCTATCAAGGTAAAAAATGCATTGTTACAATAATCTCAACTTGCTTTATCTAATCATAATTAACCACGGTTTAGGAAGATTATAGAAACAATTTCTGGCAGGACTATGGGTTCATCCACTCAAGTGACTCTTTTACAAGAACCGGTGACACTAATCGTGGAGTCCTGCAGCTCAGTGATTAGAGCACTCGCCTTGTAAGCGAGAGATCTGGGTTCGATTCCCGGCAGGTCAGGGCAAAACCTTGGGCAAGTTTGCTTACTCCACATGCACGCTAATAATCCCTCAAAAAAAATTGGTCACTTCAATCCATGACTGATTGTAGAACATTGCTGTGTGTAACTGGCTGCCGCGTTTCGCTCACAGTCAATTCATTTTACAGTATATTCTGCAAAGCGCTTTGAGACGTCTAGAAGTCATGAAAAGCGCTGTATCAAATATAAGGATTATTATTACTGTTATTATCATTATTACATATCTTGCCCGAACTGATAGGATGCATTTCATCCTAAGTACAGTAAAAGCCCGTTTATCCGTGACTCGATCAACCGGAACTTCCGTATAACCAGCAAGTCCAAAAAAAAGTCCCCATCCGATTAACCAGATGTTATCCGGCACAATCCCGTGGCGCATTTAATGAATCGATTGTCACACGAGAGTACTGTACAGCTATTTTGTCCTGCCGCTAGTAGAGCCTTAAAGTCGCGCTGCTGTTTTATCCCCTCGCGTGGCATCTGCCATTGCAGAAGTTATCGATAGACTGTATACCTCTACCCCAGCATCATGGCTTCAACCAGGCATCTACCAGTAAAGGTGGTTTTTAAGTGAATTTTTGGGTGAATAACAAAGGTCTGTTATTATTTAGTCTATTATTCATATGGTATATGGTAAAATAAGTTAATTTTTTTTGCGTTGGGTTTTTGGCGTCGGATCCGACCGAAGATCCGGCATGCCGTTTAACCGGCATTGGCCAGGTCCCACGGGTGCCGGATAAATGGGCTTTTAATGTACATCAAAAGTTTGGACGTCTCAAACTAGTTTCCATTGAGCACAAGTACACATTCCAAAATGAGATACCAAGCAAACATGAAAGGCCACAGAGATAGGTAGGCTGAGATACAGAAGTGTCACAGTGATGGAATTAGAGCTGAGGTATGATTAGCTTAAAGAGGGTAGGTCTTGCTTTACAACTGACCAGCCTTTCATATAATGTGTATTAGGGTGCATCAAACGCCCCATGATTCTTAAAAGTGTTTGCTTTTGACTTGTCCCTAGATTAAATATTTTCTATTTTGTAAAAAACAAACTTCTGCAAAATTTCAGCAAAATTCACATTTGTTTATGTGGGCCACCGGACGTTTGAATATTTGAGTTGCAAACCTGCCAAATTCGGCAACCTTGCAGTTAAACATTTCAAGTGCACGGTGGCCCACCTAAACCAGCTTCAAATTACCTAAGATTTTACTGGTGGTGTTTTCTGCACAAATGGAAACGTTTTAGACTAGGGGCAGAAAAAAATCTGACGGAAGGGGCGTTTGATGCACCCTAATGTGTATAAATAGAGAAATCTCTCGCTTCAAATAGACACAACTTAATTTGATAACAAAATCATGAGGGCTTTAATCTTGTGTTGAATTTCCAGCCTAACACACTGTGCAGCACTTGAGATTTGAACAGCAGCTAAACGTATCTCTCCACTGACAGATAATGAAGCTATTAAAAAGCTGCCTCCTGGGGCTCACCTTAAAATCGTGTGTACAGTTGACATACATTTACGGGCCACTGCATCAAAGCAGCAGTGAGACACTTAATCCAGCAGTGGAAGCTTGAGAAAATGTTTCTATTAAAGACATCCCAGCAGCCTGAAATGCAATGGGGAGTCTTGTAGTGTACTGGTTAGAGCACTCGCCTCGCAAAGCGAGAGGACTTGGGTTTGATTCCCAGGCAGGATGAAATGTTAGGCAAGTTTCCTTACTCCACACACATGCCTCTGTTTACCTAGCAGTAAGCAGCAACCCAGCTGTTAGTCAATAGTGTTAACAATCCCTTCAAAAAATAAGAACAATTTGGTCACTCAATTCACGACTGTTTGTGGGACACTGCTGTGCGCATTTGGCTGCTGAGTTTCGCCCACGAAATATATGGTCTCAATCAACTGGTAATTCAACTGGTGTATCAAAGGTAAGATTTATTATTATACTTAAATCATGTGAATTGCTTTACGATGTATCCATAATGTGATAAATTCTTGTATAAAATGTAAGGATTATCATTATCCCAATAGCATTAAGTATTCGTTGTGACACAATAGTAGATTTCCAACCTAGGATCACCTTACAGAGAGACCTGGGCTCGATTCCCAGCAGGGCAAAACCTTCGGCAAGTTTTCTTACTGCCTGATAATAATCCCTCCAACAAAGCAATAATAAATTGGTCATTTTCAATCCACGACTCTGGGACACTGCTGTGTGCAATTGGCTGCCACATCTTGCCCACAAATATAGAGTCAATTCAATTTACAGTATATTCTGTGAAGCGCTTTAAGACGTCAATAAGACTTGAAAAGCGCTCTATCAAATGCAAGGATTATTATTATCATCAATTTGAAAATGTTTCTTCTTTTAAAAAAAAGTGAGTTAGACCAATTTTCAAATCGAAACGCAGTTGAAATTTCCCTCCCCTCCCAAAATACTGAATTAATTAGAATTTTTAAATCAATGATCTTATTTAAAAGGGAGAGAGAAATGTTGGCCTCGTGCCTTCCAAACGGTTAAGAATCACTTAACTTGCAATAGATTCTCAGCAGCGCCACAATAACAATTCAAAATAACAGCCCACAAGTTGTAAATCGCTCTGGGTGGGGGGAAAGGGGAGGGCACAAAGCGTTGCGACTGAATCATACTAATCGTAAGCATTCCCGACATTCCTACAGTTTAAAAAATAGCTTCAGTTAAGCCTGGTTCTGGCACACAACAGCTTTAAGTCAGCCATCACTGCACAACTGAACACACCTCTCTTGAACGTTTTTTTTATGATGCTTGCATGTTTTCACTCCACACCTTCCTCCGCCCACCCACCCCACTACCTCCCTTCTCCCCCACCTCCCTCCTCCCCCACCGCCACACCACCGTGAACGCAGTTCATTACAGAACAATTATTGCTCTGCTCATTTCTACGGTTCACTGAACGTCAGAAAACAACTGAGAAGCTGAAAGTTCACATGCACAGAGAGAGTGGGGGGTGGAGAGAGTATTGAAAGGAAATACTAAAGAGGTGTCGGATGGTTTTTTTTGTACCAAGAGTCACAAGGGAGAGAAGCTGGACTGAAACAAACATAAATATGTGAGCGGCAACGAGGCGTAATAACCTGCTAGGAATGTCAGTGAATTTAATTTATCGAACATGCAATTAAGATTGTGTTCAGTGCAAGGCATACAGCAGCAACAACAGGCATACAGCAGCAACGCATCCAACCCTGAACTGATTGGAGAGTGGTTGGAATGTGGAATCACTGCCACAGACTGTTGTTGAACTTGAGTTTGTGTTCCTTTTGAATGCAATTAGACACTGGAGATGGAAAAACATCAAAAAGCTTTTGGTGGCTCATTTAGATAAACCACGGCAGCAAGTCCTAAAGGGTAGTTTTGTGCTGACCAGTCAGAGTTAGACTGCTGCAAGTGAGGGAATCATCTAACTCTGACTCTGGTAGGGGGAATCATCCCACTACGGCTCCTGTTAACCCTGCAAAGTCCTAACGGGTAGGGTGGTCCTAGCTGGACAAGCAGCAGGAAAGCTTGGCCAGACAATGATATCAATGGCCAAGCTATGTGTGGGTTTAGCTGGTTAGACTCCAGCAATTACCCCAACACACATTCTGGGCTCTTCCCCAAGCCTTGGTTCTCGCCAACCTGCGCCTAATACTCTCCGGAATTAGGTCAACAGGATATGTCCCTCCGGGAAGAGAGGGAGAGAGAGAGAGAGAGAGCGTATTCTATCCCAACAATCTATCTCTGGGGTTTCCATGTGTAGATGAGAGGCATGGAATTCTCAGCTTGGTTTGGAGACGTTTAAGCAACAGTGATGGGTTTCTGAATATGTTTCTGCATATGTTAAGACACCTGAAAAACTTCTAATATTAACATTGTAATTCAATTCCAAGGGGACCCCATTTAATAATAATAATTATTATAATCCTTGCATTTGATATGGCACCTTATCGGGTCTTTGAGATGTCTCATAACACTTCACAGAATATATTGTAAAGTGGGTCGAGTGTGTATTTTGTGGCTACAAATAGTTATTATAATAATAATCCTTGTGTTTGATATAGCACTTTTCACATTTTATCGATTTCTCAAAGCGCTTCACAGAATCTACTGTAAAGTGAATTGACTGTATATTTGTGGGCGAAACGCAGCAGCCAATTACGCACAGCAGTGTCCCCACAAACAGTTGTAGATTGAATTGACCAATTTTCTTATTGTGTTTTTTTAAAAATGTTAGTGGTGATTGAGTGCCCAAATTTGTTCTTTGGAGGGATTATTACCCATACCCCTGCCCCCCAGAAAAGCGATCCGCCAATCGACTAAAAATGAGGTTCCTACTTACTGCTTGGTAAACAGAGCCGTTTGGAATAAGGAAACTTGCCTAAGGATTCGCTCCATCAGTGAAACAAACCCAGGTCCTCTCGCTCGTGAGGCAAGTGAACTTCTGCACTTAAAACACCAGCTGAACTGGATGGCCTGAGTAGACTATGTTTGATCTGTAACATCGATGAATGTTGAATTTTCTAACACAATGATTTTACAGGATCAAACTGGAAATTGCTGGTTCTCCGATGAGACAGAATACTCTGGTTACCTACCATGAGATCTATTGTGTCGACTGTAGTATGTTGCGAGCAGTGAAACACACAAGTGCCATTTGCTACTCATTTGTAGTGATGGATTGCAGACAGCAATAATCGGAACACGAAAGGAAGTCTGTTCCAGGCAATTTAATGCTTTAAGTGATGATTGCACTTTGGAGGGGGAATAAAGAAGAGAATAGTTAAGGCAAATATTCTAATGCAAGGCATCTAGCTTGGCAGTGCTATAAAATATTTGCTCTAGACTATCCTCTTTAGTTCTGATTACATGCATGTTATGGGATAACATCCGTTTCTCTAATACATACAATGCTGCTGCCCTAACCCTTAATACTCAGGTTTCTGCAGGAAACTGGCTTGAGAAGAAAATATATGGTTAGCCAAAAATACTCATTAATCTTCTGGATTGCAAGGTTGGAAAACACTGTATTTGTCTGTGTGTGGGTGTGTGTATATATATATTTGTGTGTGTGTATGTGCAGAAAAACAAGAGTGTGAGGGAATGCGAGAGTGTGTGTTGATGTCTGTGTATAAGAGAATATGGGACAGTGTGTGTGTGTGTATCTATGTGTGTGTGTATGTGTAGGAAAACAAGAGTATGAAGGAATGTGAGTATGTGTGTGTTGATGTCTGTGCATAAGAGAATGTGGAAGAGTGTGTGTGTGTCTAGATTACAGAGAGAGAGAGACTCTGTGTAGAGGGGTGCAAAACTGCAAACAGATGGCAAAAGCAGATTTTCCCAATTACAGAATTTATAAATTCAGTGTAAACATGCCAAATTCCACATGTGCAATGCACAGCCCGCTTGAAGTTGTAACATCTTAAAGCTAGTGCTTAACGTCAGTTGGATTGAATATTAATAGTTGCTCCAATTAACAACCTGCAACTTATTCGCTTCAGGTACCAAATTTCGGAGTTAATTGCAACTCTATAATCTGCTCATCTATTCTAGGGTGAGCAATCCATTAAAAAAAATCCCCAGTTTAATCTCCCACATAGAAAATGATCCAACTGGGGCTTCCGGATTACAATCGCAGTTTGCTGTGCTTTCGTTTATTAAGCAAGTGAATGTAGTCTGACTCCAAAGTTCTGCATCTTTATAATTACAGTGTAATACGTCAGCAAAATTTGCGTCAGTAAAAGTCAGCGTTGATTCAGTTCCCAGGTTATTGCTGATAATAATATTATTATAACACCACAAAACAATCATGCCCCCATGTCTGCTATATTCCAGGTTCATAACCTACCAAATAACTTGTTCTGTAGCAGAATTATATAATCAGAATTCTCAAAGCATTTGGTCCACAAAATATACAGTCAATTCACTTTACAGTGTAATCTGTGAAGCGCTTTGAGAGGTCTTGAAGATGTGTTGAGAAGCTATATCACATGTAATTACTATTTGATGGGCCAAACGCGGCAGCCAATTACGCACAGCAGTGTCCCACAAATAGTCGTAGGTTGTATGGCCCAATTATTTATCTTTTAAATGTATTTAGGAAGGGATTGTTACTCCCGGAAAGCAATCCACCAATCGGCTAACAATTGGTTCCTACTTACTGCTAGGCAAGCCAACGGGTAAGGAAACCTGCCTGAGGTTTTGCCCCGCCCAGGAATCGAACCTGGGTCCTTTCACTCGCGAGACAAGTACTCAATTTCAGACTGTTTTAGAGTCCCTGCCCCAGTGAGTATTTAGACTCATTAATCACTCCCATTATCCAACCATCAAAGTTCAACCCTTCAGCCTATTATGCTCTCATCCTCTAGGCTCCATCCCTTCTAAAGCAGGTTCAAAAACACGTTTGTTTGACCACGTCTTTGATCGAAAGCAGCCTTAAATATGTCTTCCTCCTCCCGACCATCTGAAGTAATTCAAAACATAAAAGGCACAGCATGAGTGCACGCAGAGATGTAGAGAAAGTTTTGCAGCTGAATTGCAATGGGATTCAAACTAACAATTATACAGTAAAATTCATTGGAGCTCACAACTGGCTGGAAGGGGGTGGGTGGGGAGTGCGGGTAGGGAAGCTGTGTTTGGCAAACCAGGAAACTGTGTGTGGTATTGGAGATAAATAGCATTTTGTCAAACACAAAAGAATAACACTACACAACTTGATAGCCACTAGCAAAAATCGGAACATTTAGATTTGGGGCATTCGCTTAATGTTTGAATCATGAAGCTGTGTAGAGCACATTTTTTAAAGATCGCAGCAAAAACAGCTGTCATCTTTGTACCAATTAATAATAATGATACAGCGCCTTATCACGCATTTGAGACGTCTCAAAGCGCTTTGCAGAATATACTGTGCATTTTGTGGGCGAAAATATCTGGCAGTCAGTTGACATGTCGTTTTCCAAACTCTATACCCAGATATTATTTTCTAGCCAAAATCTATCTAATTTGTTCTCGAGCGAACACTGACTTTCTGCCTCCACCGTCCCTCTAGGGAGCCAGTTCCATAGTTCACTACTCACTTACTATCTACACGGTTTCCTCAATGAATTAATTGCCTGAGTTTGAAATAATGTGGCAGTGCGGCTCCAAATGAACTCGGAAGAAACTTTCTATTATCCAGGAATGTCTGCGAGCAGTTTCCCCCTCAAGAGGATCACAGTATTTAAAGTAGGAACGAACAGCGGACAGGCATTATAGTAATACAGACAGGAGACTACAGCTTGAGGAGACTGCGGAGAGGTAATGTGGAGTGGTGCAGTGGTAAGATCGATCGCCTTGCAAGCGAGAGGATCCAGGTTTGGTTCCTGGACGGGGTAAAACCTTAAGTTTCCTTCCTCCACACGCCTCTGTTTACCTTAGCAGTCAGTGGGAAACCGGTTGGTCAGTCGATTGGTGGATCGCTTTCCACATAATAATTTGATAGAATTAAAGGGTAATAATCCTTCAAAATAAATTGTTCACTCAATCCACGACTTTGTGGGAGATTGCTGTGCGCAATTGACTGCTGCATTTCATTCTCAAAACACATAAGGCATTCAACGTGATAAGATACTATAACAAACACAAGGATTATTATTATTCATTTATTACTATCTAAGTGAAATTTGGTATCTATTATTATCCCTACAGTATTAATTTGTCGAGAGGATTGGTTTTGTAAATTTATAAATGTAGGGAAATGAGTAAAGTGCCCTTAGGCATAACCACACTGCACAAAGACATTAATTCACACACTTGATTTCACATAAAATGAATTTCCAACTTAAAAATAATAATAATAATCCTTGCATTTGATATAACATCTTCTAGACATCTCAAAGCATTTCACAGAATATACTGTAAAGTGAATCGACTGTATATTTGTGTGTGAAACGTGGCAGCCAATTGTGTACAGCAGTGTCCCTACAAACAGTCATGGTTTGAATGATGACATTATTACTATTTTATTTAAAAAGGGATTATTACCCCAGGAAAAGTGATCCACCAGTCCACCAAAAACCTGTATCTCAACTCCAATTACTGTCCTTTCCCTCCGTTCAGCAGGCTCCTGCCTGCTCCATGTTTCCCGCCTGACCCATCCTATCATCGGTGGTCGGACTTTCAGCCTCTCTGCCCCTGCCGTTTGGAACTCCATCCCACAATCCCTTCACCTTGCTCCGTCCCTTGCCTCCTTCAAGGCCCGACTCAAGACCCACATTTACGACTGTGCCTTCAGCTTCCCTCCTACCCCTCTGCCTGCCCTCCCTCATCCCAACCCTGCCCCCCACTCCACCATGCTTGGGTCCCGGCTCGACTGTTCAGCGCTTTGGGACGTCCTCCTGACGTGAAAGGTCCTCTGTAAACATAACTTTGTTGTTGCTGTTTGCCCGATATCTTTGGCTCTCTCTCTCACGTCCCACAGACACCCTGAACAAGTGACACTCGACCATAAGTTTGAGGCCATGTTCAATCTCAACTTCACTCTCAACAAGCTCAAGGCCATGGGTGTATCAACAGTCCATGGTCACACCAGGTTAGGTTATTGCGACACAGGCACACAGTAAATTGGCAGGATGTGGAAGAAAACCAGATCGCTCACTGTTCTCCCATAAAATCCAGCTCCAACTCTTTCAAATTTCTAACACCTGTATATTTTGTGTTTACAAATGTTGCTTTTTTACATTAATAAAGTACATCTCATTTAACACTAGATGGAGCTTTGTCAAGACTGCTAGAAATACTTAAATCGGAACAGACTCCCTTGATAATCATGTATTTTAACCCCTCCCACCGCCCCGCGATAGTCATTTGGGACTATAATAATAATAATAATCCTTGCATTTGTTGTGCTTTTCACATCTTCTAGACGTCGCAAAGTGCTTCACAAAATATACTGTAAACTAAATTGACTATATTTGTGGCCGAAACACGGCAGCCGATTGTGCACAACAATGACCCCACAAAAGTCGTGGATTGAAATGACCAATTTTGTTATTGTATTTTTTGGGGGAGGGATTATGATTAGGCGTGTGTGTGGAGTAAGGAAACTTGCCCAAGGTTTCGCCCTGATTTGCCTGGATTCGAACTCAGGTCTCACGCTTGTAAGGCAAGTGTTCTAACCACCGAGCTACACGAGCTCCCCTGTATCAATCGCCAGAGTGTACACTCCAGACCAGACAACAACAACTTGTATTTGTATGGATACAGCAGCCTTCAGACCAACCGGTAGCATTTCAAGAGCGAATGAAAACCAGATGTTGAACTCTCGGGAGCTTGGTGTGTGTATGTAGAATGGTGATGGGTTTCCATGCATGTCAGACGCAGGCTGAACAAAACAAAAAGGTATTCACCCAAAGCTCCCTCCCGCTTTTAATCATGAAATCCAGGTGTTGATTGCACTTATACCAAGGCTTGCTTCACACGCAATCTCTCAAATGTTTTTAGACCATTTTTTATTTTTAGAAATACCAACTAATTTTGCCCCACAATCCACGACTGTTTGTGGGGACGCTGCCATGCGCAATTGGCTGTCGCATTTCACCCACAAATACATACAGTCAATTCACTTTACAGTATATTCTGCGAAGCGCTTTGAGACGTCTAGAAGATGTGAAAAGCGCTATATCAAATACAATGATTACTATTATTATTACTATATTACTACGGTATTACCATTCTGTGTAATTAACGCTGAACATAGCTGCATTAGCTTATCAGGTTGTTGAGACGTTTCAAAGCGCTTCACGGGAATAGATGAATTAATTGTAAAGTGGATTGACTGCTTATTCTGTAGGGGAACTGTGGCAGTCAATTCCACACAGCAAAGTCCCACAAACAGTTGTGGATTGATTGACCAATTTTTTTTTTTGGGGGGGGGAGTGGGTGGGCTATAATAAAATATATAATAAAAAATATTACTGTTTTAATATATTTTTTAAAAGAATGTGTCTGAATCAGTTTACGTTTGATCAGTTATCAATGTACAGTATCGTATGTAGTTCATTACTGAGAGTTTGGAATTTCACAAAGTGTGTGTAATAATGTGCAAATGTAGATTAACACTACCCCCACTGTAATATTGTAATGATACCCCCATTGCGAGAAATATTCCAAGCAAGGATATTGCAATTACTACATCACAGTAAATTATTACAGAAGCACACATCCTTGCTCAAGGTAACACAAATTAAAAAAAACTGACTGACTGTGTGACTGACTGACTGACTGACTGACTGAATGACTGACTGAGTGTGTGTGTGGTGTGTGAGACTGACTGACTGACTGACTGCTCACAACTATCCAATACCAAAATAATTGGGATTACATAAATCCTGTCGTAATCGTATCAGTTCTACTCCTTCTGTAAGAGCTGAGCAGCAGTAATCATGACAGATCAATGCAAGAGCTTTAGAACACGACAAAACAGCCTTTTTTGCCTTGGACACTGATGATTACATTCACTGGAGAATCAGGCCACACCCTCACAATTACTGGATTACTATCTTCTTCTGACTTTTCTTCTCCCCTATTGAATACTGCATCTCATTGCACTCCGCTTTCAGTCAATAAAGCTTCCCTCATATCATTTTCAGTCCACTCTGGCTCGCACCTAGCGGAGCGGAGATGTAAAAATGGAAATATAATTGTTGAATGGATTCAAGAGCGGCATAATTCAGTCCTCGGTAATTCCCATTATGCCCGTAAGGGCCAATTTCACTAACTCTAGGGCAAGATTTTGCATTTGCCCAAATTCAAAATGTTAATGAACATTAGCAAATTATCACTGAGCACTTAAGTGAGAGATTGCAGTCCTCCCATGCAGACTGATATTGAAAATAATAATCCTTGCATTTGATATCACGCCTTATTATATTAATAATAAATCTTGCATTTGATATAGCACTTTTCACGTTTTCTAGATGTCTCAAAGCGCTTCACACAATGCACTGTAAAGTGAATTGACTATGTTTGTAGGCAAAATCTGGAAACAAACCGCCAATGGACGAACAACTGTGTTGTGGAACACTGTAAATACGAAATACTCTGCATATTATGATTTGGAGATGGAACGGTCAATAGTCAAATTTACACAACCTAAAACACGCAATGAATAACTCATTCAAAGCCATTCAGGTCCAGTTTTATTTCTATCAGTAGTTCTTGTCTTAGCATTTTAACAACAACAAGAACAACAAAATTACATTTGTAGAGCGCCTTTCACATCGGGTGGACATCCCAAGGTGCTGAACAGTGAGGTCGAGACCCGAGCAGAGCGGGAAGGGTCGGGGAAGGAGCAGGGGGACAGAGATTAGGAAAGGGGGGAGAGTTAGGAGGCAGCAGAAGGTATGGTTGAAGAGGAAGGTCTTGAGACCGGTCTTGAAGGAGGAATGGGAGGAAGCGGGGTGTAGGGATTGCGGGATAGAGTTCCAGAGTGTGGGGCAGAGAGGCTGAAACTCCAGCCTCTGGATCATCACACCTCATCTCCACCAGCCATCCACCCCTCCTGATGCCAGCGCTGGTCCAAAACACTGATTGCCAGCGCCTTGTGATGTACTCCCTAGGTGAAAGGTGCTATACACGTGTACTTTTATTGTTATTGTGGTTTCAAGCTGTGTTGAACTTTGAGCTCCCAACCCAGGCTGATACTCCAGTACAATAATGAGTGGAGTACAGTACTGCGCTGTTGGTGGTATTTAGGAAGAGGCATTAGACTAAGGTCCAAGGTGGAAAATAAAGATCTCATGATAACATCTGAAAAGAGAAGGGAGGTTCCGGTAAATAAACCTCCAGATCAAACTGTTCGTGGCTGTTGGACTGTCGTGCAAAAATTGCTGCCCACAAAGCCTTCGCTTCACTTCCTCCCTTGCCTCCTTCAAGGCCGGTCTCAAGACCCTACTTTTTGCTCGTGCCTTCAGCCGTCCTCCTCCCTCTCTCAACTCTGGACCCCCCCACCCCCATCCTCTGACTGTTCGGCGCCTTGGGACGTCCTCCCAATGTGATAGGCGCTCTACAAATGTACCTTTGTGGTTGCTGTTGTTCCTGAGTTTGCATGCATGTCACTGCATGCATTTCCCTGTGAGGTGCTATGAAAAATGACACTGTATTAAATGCCATGATTAGGATTGTAAAACTGTAACTGACCCAGTAAAATCGGGTGTGCGATTTTCACTCCGTAAAGCAGCAAATGCACATAAAAACAAACAGGGAGTCCTGTAGCGTGGAGGTTAGAACACTTGCCTCGCATGTGAGAGGAACCGTGTTCGAATCCAGGCAGGGTGAAACCAGGTTTCCTTATTCCCCATATCCGTTTGCCTAGCTGTAAGTGGGAACGTCAGGCAATCGGCAGATCGTTTTCCGGGGTAATAATCCCTCAAAGAAGAATTTGGTCACTCAATCCACAATGATTAGTGTGTAATTGGCTGCCGCGTTTCTCCCACAAAATAGTCAATACACTAAGCGCTGCATAATGTCTCAACAAGGCACTATGACAGAATTCAAGGATTATTATTACCATGTTAAATTGTGGCCTCCTGATACAGTAGTGCCCTCAACTTCACAGAACTGAGAAAGAAGTGACTTAAGACTGGCTCCCAGCTCCCCTGCTGTGCATTGCTCTTAGCAGAGATGGAGGAGATCCAAAGGCTATGAGCTAAATGAAAGACAATAGTGCCAAGATTCGGAAATTTTACAGAGATATAGATTATTTATTAACAGTGAGATTCTTACATACAAATAAAATAAATGACAGTTTATTTGAATTCCTGGTAATTCAATGTTCATCACACGGGTGGAATCTGTCACAATGAAAATCAATATTTAATCCGTACTCATATATTCAAATATTTTTTTTTTAGCAATCTTCACCCGACGGGATGAAGAGAAAATTCTTTACCCACTGCCATTCCAGACTGACAAAAATATCTTGTGAAACCCTTTGCAGTAATGTGCACTACTGAGGAATAAATAATTTATAGAAGTAATGTCAGCTTTTGCTACAAGCTCAGAGATAAATATTTCACCAGAGAAACCTAATGGTGGCGAGAAGATGGGTGGGTGGAAAGACGAAAATCCAAGTCTTTCTAACTTTACTTTATACTTTTATTATACATTTAGCTATTAGGGGAATTGTTTAAGCTTGAACAGCTCTCATTTGTACTTCTGAACAATAAGACATAAAACAAGGCAAGACCTTTGTGTTACGAGCTTTAATTGCCCACTTAAAATTTCATAAGCATTTTGCAATAATTGGGCAACTTTGGAGACAAGTAAACAAGCCTCACTTGCATGATACAATGAGGATCAAAAGCAAGATTTGATGATATCGCATCAAGACAAATAAGTAAAGTTCTTAACTTAAAATACTAATGGCAAACTTATTTTTTTTCAATCACTGATTCTCAATTATTACATTTATACATTTAAACACATTACATTTACACAGTGCCTTTCAAATCAGGAGGATGTCCCAAAGTGCTGGACAGTCCAGAGATTTGGACCCGAGCTGGGGGTAGGAATCAGGAAAGGTGCTTTCTAGAGGCGAACATGGCAGCTATCTGGTGTCCAGGAACACCCCACAAAGGTTAAGTTTGAATGCAGGGGAATATAAGCCAAGGTAAGGAGGGCATTTGGTAGGTTTTAAAAAATTTGCAGGTGTATGGGGTAAGAGCTGGGGGTGGGGGGTTGGGTGGGATGACTAGTTGGTGGCTTTTTCAAAGAGCCGGCACAGGCACGATGGGCCGAATGGCCTTCTTCTGTGCTGTAAGATTCTATGTTTCCCTGTATGCTCAACCTCAACACTGGGGAAACAACAACAAAATAACACTTGTATAGCGCCTTTCACATCAGGACACCCGAACGCCCTGGACAGATATTGTTTCAGACCCGAGCTGGGGATAGGGAGGATGGAGGGAAAGGGTGGGGGGGGGGGGGGGGAGGGATTAGGAGTGACTGATGGGACCATCAAAGAAGAGTTTTAAGAAAATAAGAACATAAGAATTAGGAGTAGGCCATTCGGCCCCTCAAGCCTGTCCTGCCATTCAATAAGATCATGGCTGATCTTCTGACCTAATTCTAATTACCTGCCCTATCCCTTAATCCCTCTATTTTTTAAAAAAATCTATCAGTCTCAGCCTTGAAAATATTCAAGGACTGAGCATCTACAGCCTTCTGGGGTAGTGAATTCCATAAATTCAATACCTTCTGAGTGAAGAAATGTTTCCTCAACTTTGTTCTAGGGGTTGGGGACAGCGTGGCTAAAGGCTCGCCCGTCAATGGAGGGGCAGATGGGTCGAGAGAGATGGAGCAGGCCGGAGCCCGCCGAGTGGAGGGGTTGGGCAGATTGGTAGGGGGTTAGGAGGTCACAAAGATACATCTCAATTGTGATTCAGTTGTCTAGAATTATATAAGGATTTAAAACGAGAGAGGAAAACTCTTCCTCTAGCCCTTCAGCTAAGCCCACCAACCACCCCCCCACCCCACCCCCACCCCCACCCTGTTTTGAAAGAAATAAATGAATTTATTTGCAGAATTAAGTCTCTCTCGATCCCATGTTATATTAAAACACGCAAGCGATCTATTGCCTAATGAAGCCAGTTAACTCAGGCAGCCTAGAGTCAACAGTGAGCTCATCAGCTTTGGTTAGCATTCAACATGCTACCAGGGAAACCAGGTCAGACTGCTGGTGTGTGTATAAAATCCGAAAATCACTTAGGCACTCACATTTAAAATGGCAGCCTGGTGTAAAATTGTATAACTATCACCACTCTATAGCCTTTTAACTCCCCCTTCTCTCCCCTCCACACACCCCCAGTACCACCATGTTATCTTGAGAGCAGCAGATCACACAAAGTGATTCGGAGTCAGTCATCTCATGAAGATCTTCCAATCATTTAATGGCCCCCGAGGGCAAAGCTCGAGCTGTTTATCGTATCCCAAGATGAGATTTCCGCCTTGTAATCATAGCTGCTCATCTGCTAATTCTATAACGTATTTGCCAGAGTGGGCGAGGACTCCATACTTATCCCACTTTTTCTTCCTTTGCCAACACAAATGGACGCATTCACATCACTGATGCGAATCCATATCCAGAAGCTAGTGCTATTTATAGACGCTGTGAATTTCCCTGATAATCTGCAGTTGATTACAGGAAATAACATGCTGAGTAGGTATTATGTATCTTTAACCAAGTATTGATGGTTCATTGCAATGGTCCTGTCGCTCAGCGGTCAGAGCACTCGCCTCGCAAGCGAGAGGGCCTGGGTTTGTTTCCCGGGCTGGGCGAAGCCTAAGGCAAGTTTCTTCGCTTCACACATCTCTGTTTGCCTAGCAGGTTGCTAGTCGATTGGAAGATCACTTTCTGGAAGTGAAAAATCTCTCTTGAAAAAAGAGTCACTCAATCCATGACTATTTGTGGGGACGCTGCTCTGCGCAATCGGCTGCCGAGTTTCACCCACAAAATATATAGTAACTATATAAGATTCTTAAAGGGCTAGATAAATTAGGCACTGAGGGACTGTTTCCCCTGGTAGGAGAATCTATAACCAGGGGTCACAGACTTAAAATTAAGGGTCAGCCTTCCAGAACAGAGTTGAGGAAACATTTCTTCACTCAGAGGGTAGTGAATTTATGGAATTCATTACCCCAGAAGGCTGTAGATGCTCAGTCCTTGAACATTTTCAAGGCTGAGACTGATAGATTTTTTAAAAATAGAGGGATTAGGGGATATGGGGATAGGAGGGCTGGTAATTAGAGTTAGGTGAGAAGATCAGCCATGATCTTGTTGAATGGCGGAGCAGGCTCGAAGGGCCGAATGGCCTACTCCTGCTCCTAATTCTTATGTTCTTATTATGTTCTTAAATTCACTGGACAGTATATATCCTGTGAAGCACTTTGAGACGTCTCGACGACATGGCAGGGCGCGGTATCCACTGCAATGATTATTGTTAATATAGTAGTCTGGTGTAGGCTTCTTCGCATTCTGTGTTTTACGTTCCCAGGTTAACACTGGAAACTGCACTGCAATCATCATCAGCTAAACCCTGTGTGGGTCTCTTTTAATTCCTTTGTAAAAAGATGCTAATGACCTATCAGTCAAAATCTTGGAACCAGCTTTGTTTGCTCAGAGGCAAAAAAAACAAAGTTACAAAACCGACAGGCGAAGCCAGAAAGCAAAGGCTGACCGACTACCTAACTAACCAGCTAACTTTGCGTTAAAACTTCGCCCGTCAAACTGAAAGCTCAATGCTGAAATGTGGTGCATTCAGCAGCTCCTTGGCTCAGTGACAACGAGTTGCGATCAAAACAAGTTGGGAGCTCGACAGCCCCACTTCCTGCTTCATTATGCTAAACATACTGGACAACATCCGTACACAGATGTCACACCAGGCACGCCCTCTGCTAAACACTTAACCAATGGCCTTGGCAATTTAGAAAATGTCGGATTGTGAAACTACAACTCGGGCAGCACAGCAACGTTTGTTTTTCTTCTGCAGACGCCCTACCGTCTACAAACGCCTTCAGCTTCAGTTGTTAAAAAAGTGCCAGGCTGCTCCTCTGCAAACTGTTTAAAGTGTGCAGTAAAAAACATTCCACATTGTAATGTAGTATTTGGGAATCTGCCATTTTGTGTTCCTTCTCTTTCTCTCCCCCCACATCACCACCACCCCGGCCCAACATTGACACACACACACACAATATATTTTACGTTGAATTTATGGTGCTCTGTGGAGTTCTGCAGCTCAGGAGTTAGAGCACTCGCCTTACAAGCGAGAGACCTGGGTTTGATTCCCAGATAGGGCGAAATTGTGGACAAGGTTCCTTACTCCAACGCCTGGTAATAATCCCTCAAAAAAAATTAAGTCAATTCAATCCACGACTGTTTGTGGGACACACTGCTGTGCGCAATTGGATGCCATGTTTTGCTCTGCAAAATATACAGTAAATTCACTTTACAGTACTGTATATTCTGTGAAGCGCTTTGAGACTGTCTCAAAGATGTGAAAAGCATTACATCAAATGCAACAACTATTATTATTATAAATTATATTAGTGGCAAGGCTGGACAGGTGACATATACTTGGCCACTGTACATGCCAGTCGCGGTAATCCACAGCATGGCAGAGAAATCGCCCGGCAATTTTCATCCCCTGCCTGCAAACAGCGAGGATTAGAAACTTGCCATGTGGCAAAGCCTGTGGAAGAAGTCACACATTGCTCTGTAAACACTGGAGGATTAACTATTGCTCCAAAATATTGATGCTTCAAGCGAATCTCATTAACACAGCGTAATATTCTTCTTCACCCAACTTCCCCCCACCCCACCACCCCCACCCACGTCCCATGACTCATTAAGTTATTTGGTGGGTAACTGAGTCACGAGGGACGCAATATGTGATGATCGCAGTTAGATATCATTAAAGGCACTGTCACTTTCAAAACTCCAAGTTAGGGCTGGCCAAATCACCTCTCAAATCAAATTAAAATAACAACAGCACTCAATTGAGACATCTTAAAAAGCTTCCCAGAATATACTGCAAAGTGAAATGACTGAGTATTTTGAGTGCGAAATGCAGCAAGTGTCCTGAACAACACCAACTTGTATTTATATAGTGCTCTCCTAGGTGTCCTAGAAAGCTTAATCATGGATGAGGTCATGGATAGTGAGAGTTTTGGAGAGGTAGCAGACATTTTGTAGGGAAATGTGGATGCGTTTGCTGCTGGTGGTGGTGTGGGGGGGAGCGGGGGGTGAATAATCCTTGTTTCACGCACATTCACCTATGTTTATCTAGCAGTAGGTAGGAACCCAGTTGTTTGTCGATTGGCAGATCTCTGTCCATCGGTAAACAATCCCTTCCAAAACTAATAATAATAATTTGGCCACTCAATCCACTCGGTCCAGCGTGGAGGGCACTATATAAATCAAAGTTATTGTTGTTGTACTGTTCGTTGGTCACCGCTGTGCACAATTGGTTGCCGAGTTCGCCCATAAAACATGCAGACAATTCACTTTACAGTACATTTCGTGAAGCGCATTGAGATGTTTCATCAATGTGATAAGGTGCAATAAATCAATGCAAGGATTATTATCCACAGACTATAGATGATCGTGAAGCTAAACTGGCCATTACAGCCTCGTCCAGCAGCTGTGGTTGTTTAAAAAGAACAATGAATCAATTGTCAAATTACTTTAATGGGGTAAATTTGCTATTTTGGTTGAACAATGTTCCGTTCATAAAAAGTTACGATTTTTTCCTCAAAAGATTCAATCTACTTCTGCTGTGCACAATTATCCCACAAAATCCACAGTCATTTTATAGTATATTTTGCAAAGCACTTTAAGACATCTCAATAACACGTTGAGGCACAACATCAAATATAATAATAATAATAATAAAAGGATTATTACAAAGAGCAAACAACCTTTGATGGGCTTGTTTTGACACAAAACAAGGGGCCTGGGCTTTAGAAAAAAAAATCACATCACAGCCGAAGGAAGCTTTAAGATTTGTGTAATTCAAAGATCATCTGCAGCTTGTAAAGAAGGGAGTTGTAATTTTAAAGCGGGAAAAGTTTGGCGTCTGTCTTGCGCGACTCCCTCAACCACTTCTCAAAAATAACATTTATTCTGTTGACTGTGTGCCAAGGCTGAAACAACAGGAAAAAAACTCAACACAACATTGTTCAGTTTGCCTGACTTAAACCAACACTGCGGAGTCCTGTAGCTCAGTGGTTGGAGCACTCGCCTTACAAGCGTGAGACCTGTGTTTGAATCAAGGTAGGTCAGGGTGAAATCTTGGGAAAGTTTCTTTACTCCACAAGCCTAATAATAATCCCCATACCCCCCCTCCAAAAAAAATTGGTCTCATTTCAATCCACGACTGTTTGTGGGACACTGTTGTACGCAATTGGCTGCGCGTTTCACACACAAATATAAAGTCAATTCATTTTACAGTATATTCTGTGAAGTGCTTTGAGACGTCTACAAGACGTGAAAAGCACTATATCAAATAGAAGGGTTATACTATTATTACAAAAGCTACAGCAGCCTTTTCATCTTTCTCATTCTTAAACTAAGGTGCCAGGACACTACGCCACACTCGCTTGGCAGAGTCTGCTGAGGTACTTGTATGAAATTGTCTAAAATGAAATTTGTTTCTCTCGCTCTCAGCCAAGCCACCCTTCAAACCACTTTCTGGAATCAGCAAAATCCCTTTCCTGACTCTATCTCTCTGCTGTCAAAATCTTTTTGAAATTTGAGTGTCTTAAGTTCCTCCTCTTTTCCTCCCAGTTTGCTAGATTCCCAACGTCTCTTTGAAAATGCTTGAGTTGACATCAAGCTTTTTCCTGCATATAACGCTTGCTTCCACCCGATACAGTATCTTTGACATTGTAATATCTTGAAGCCAGACAAGCCTAGAGGATGCAGGATTTTCTCCAAAGGACTTACTTTCCCTCATCTGAAGTGATTGTACAGTAGTTTGATGTGGTCCTCGCATGAACTTGAAATGAGTGAATAACCACAGTAATCAGATTGGTAGAATGCAAATACACCACCATCATCGAAACAACAACAACAGCAAATTGTACAAAACACCTTTCAAGTTAGGAGGAAATCCCACAGTGCTGGACATTCGAAGGTTTGTATCCAAGATGGGGGATTGGATTCAGGAGTGATGTGAGCAAAGGTGGGGTGGGAGGGGGAAGAGTGGGTGGGAGGAGAAGGTGGCATGGGAAAGGGTGAGGCGAAGGGACATCAGGATGGAGTCCCAAAGAGTACAGTTAGATAGAGTGATGGCCTGACCACTGATGGTAGGGAAGGGGGTTTTCTGTGTAGGCCTATATTAGACTAAAATCAAGGGGAATTCCCTCGATCACAACAGTTCTCACATCTCTATGTATATCTGGAAAGCCAGTCTGTCCTGGAATAGGAAGATTTCCAGCGCCTTGGGACGTCCTCCTGACGTGAAAGACGCTATACAAATGTAATTTTGTTGTTGTTGTTGATTTGCATAGCAAGCATGTCTGTGTGTTTTGGGGGGAGTGGGAGAAGAGAAATTAAGAGATTGAATAAATCACAGATTAAATATTGTAGGGCATAATCAACATAATAAAATTGACCTCTATCCAAAAGCTTTTCAAATCATATATAACCTAGGCATTAGACCAGAGATATTAATCTAATGAAATCTTATCAAAATGGTGGGCAGAATATTAGGACAAGGATTTGAACAAGGTTGGTGAGGGCCAGTCGCACTGCGTTTGCAATGCATCGCTGAAACATGAGATGTTTAGCTTGAACCCAAGGCAGAAAATAGCTCATGTGTACAATCGGAGATCGCCTTATCACTGTACACATAATGCAGAGTAGATGAAGGCAGCATACTGCATAGCTATTTATAAAAAACATGCAAAGCGTTAGGGAAAAATCAAAGCCGGATCAAATGCGTAACACATTTATATGGAAGACTTGTAGAATTTCAGAACTCACGTTTGTCTGTCTATCCGCCCAATATCACAATAATATTTGTATTTGCTATCACATCGAAACATCTTAAAAGCTTCTGCGAGGTGTGAAGTGGCCATACAGTACTTGTGGGTGAACTTAGCAGCCAATTTGCATACAGCAATGTCCCATAAGCAGCCAGAAGGTAAATTACTATTTTTTAAATCTGTCTATGACTGTTTGTGGTACACTGCTGTGTGCAATAGGCTGCCGCGTTTCACCTGCAAAATACACAGTCAATTCGCTTTACAGTAAGAATACGTGAAAAAGAGTTGCAGTATATCAAATGCAAGGATTATTATATATTATTTACTGTATTCAGTGAAGCGCATCTCGAGACGTCTCGAAGACATGGTAAGGCACTATATCAAATGCAAGGATTATTATTATTATTATTAACAGGCAGCACTGCCAACACTGCATTGGAGTGGCAGCCCGCCCTAGACTATGCATGTCCCAAAGTGGAACTTGAATCCACAACCTTCTGACCTAGAGGCCACCAACTTCACTAGCCTAACACCCGGTGCCTATTTATTTGAGTAATTGTACACCCTGCAATTATCACACATTGTAAACAGTGGAAATGGCAGATATCTGCAACTACAGGCAAACAAGTCTCTCACGTGGCTTTTTTGTTCCTTATTTTTGCTTCTAAACTATCAGTGCAATCACTCCTTCTCAGACATAATAATAATCTGTGCATTTGATATAGAGCTTTTCACGTCTTCCAGACGTCTCAAAGCGCTTCGCAGAATATACTGTAAAGTGAATTGACTGTATATTTGTGGGTGATCAAAGAATATTACAGAACAAAAACGGACCATCAAGTCTACACTGAGACAACTACTCATGCTGCTCATTCCTGGTATCAATCAAGTAAACCACATCTTCGATCAATTAAAGAATTTATGGATTCTGTTTCAACAGCAGTTTGTGGCAGAGGATTCCACTTTGTACCACCAACAAAGATGGGGGAAAACCTACTGATTTTGCTGACTGGACATTTAACTCCAAGGTGAAAATTCTGGGCAGAATGTCTACTCCAGGCTGCATTTAAAACAAGCAATTTCTAATGTGTAGAAAATCAGGAGGTTGGGAAAACTAATGAATCTCGTCTTTCGTATGAAAGCACCAATTCAGATGAAATGTGTTCTGCTTTAGATAACCAGGCTGCGATAAACACAAGTTCTTTGACGGAATGAAACATCTTGTTATGTGGTTAATGGCTGAATTATTATAATCAAGAGCCGAGGCAGCAAGACTTGGTAAAAGCGTACATTCCACAATAAAGTCTAGGTAGCTTAATTAGCCAGGCGCAAAGCAAAGTTTGTATTCTTCATAAAAAAGTGCCCGACAGGTAATTTGTTGTTGTTAACGTGGATTTTTCTTTCAAAAAAGTGCTTTTGCTTAAGTGCAGTCGGACACTACCCAGTGTGAAGAGTGCTATGTAAATGCAAGTTATTTCCGTAGTTGCTTATTGCTGCTGATTAGAAAACCCTAAATCCTAAAGCTTTCTTCCCAAATGCTTAAATACAAATAGGAGCTTTCTGATAAGTCACTTTGAGTTGTCTCAACGATAGAGCAGCTATTTTCCTTGCTAGGGGTGGCAGTGGCGAGCGGACAAAGCATGATAGCCACAAGAGCAGAAGGAGAACTAAGAAGGAACTTTTTTCACCTGGAGAGTTGTTGGGATCTGGAGAGTTGTTGGGATCTGGAGTGAGTGCCTTTCGAATAGAGTAGTGGAAGTAGAATGAGAGAGAGAATGATTATGTACAGCTCTTTCGACTCTTTTTCCTTTCTCCATGGATGCTGCCTGACCTGCTGAGTTTCCCCAGCAACTTCTGTTTTTGTTTCAGATTCCCAGCATCAGCAGTATTTTTTTGTGTGTATCGAATTGAATTCTATGTTATGGCTCTACCTATACAAATAAGACAAATATTTGTATAATTGGAAGATTTAGAGTAATTTCCTTTTTTTATAATTAAATTTTTTGGACATCTCCAAACTTAATTCATCATTAGATATGACCCAACCCTAGTTAAGCATCTCCAAGTAAAAATAACTAATCATTGATTCCATTGTCAGCTCGAAGCAAATACAGATTGGTAAACATTTTACACATGACCAAAACAAAAACAGAAATCGTTGGGAATACTCAGCAGGTCAGGCAGCATTCATGAAGAAAGTAAAGTGAGTCAATATTTCAGGTCCACGACCCTTCGTTGACTCACTCTCTCCATAGATGCTGTCTGACCTGCTGTGTGCTCCCAGCAATTTCCAGCATCTGCAGGATTGTGTTACACATGACTAAATCCTGTTTTTTTTAGACAGATTTACGTGGGAAAGAAGTGATGTTTAATGGATATGGGATTACAGTACACAGATCAACTGAGGAGCTGTGACACAGACACGATGGGTGAAATAACCTTTGGTTTGTTTGCAGATCCCCAGCTCTTCTTTCCGCAGGCTATTTACCATCCAGAAACACAACTCAGAGAGCCTATCAACAACAACAACTTGAATTTATGTAACACCCTCTCTCCATTCCAGGCAGCATCTCAGAGCGCTTTATTTATCACACCCATCCTCGCTGGGCTATACTTTACTATTGTACTGTACAGTAGGGTCCGTCGATATGGAAACTTTCCGATTTAGATATATCGATGGGCTCATATCGGGATATATCGATATTTTCAGGGTTTTCGTACTGCGCATGCACGCGCGTCGCGTGGTGCACGTGCATTCGGGGGTGCATGCGCATTCGGGGCTTATCTCCTCAGGAGGTAAATATCTCTCTCTCTCTCTCTGTGTCTCTCACACTCACTCTCTCCATCTCTGTGTTTTTCTGTCTGTGTCTCTCTCCTCTCTCACACCCCCCACCCACATCTCTCTCTCTATCTGTATATTATCACATTCCCCCTGTCTCCCCCCACACCCCGCCATCTCTCTCTCTCCCCCTCCCCCCCCCCCCCGCCGTCTCTCCCCCCTCACTCCTTGCATACCTGTATATTGTATTCGAGGACTATGAATACAATATGGTGGCTTTGCACCTCGGTCTGTGCATTGTGTATAGAGATGAGCATTCTAGGTCTTGTAGTTCAGTGTGCGCGCATTCCAATTTTTTTCGATATATCGATATTTTTAAATGTCTATATCGGCATATCGATATGAAAATTATATCAGATATAACCAATATATCGCCGGACCCTACTGTACAGTATCATAAAAATCAACTGATATAGAGCCTTTCGTGTCAGGAAGATGCGTCAAAATTGTTTCGTTAGATTTAATGTAAATGTAGAGGCTGTACATTTTCTTTAGGCGAATACAGTTGTGAATGTGCATCCAGCATTGTATGTTCAATCTTATTTATGATTGGTTAGTTCAGGGATCATCGTATACATCAATAGCAAAAATTTCATCTCGAGTCTCTGCTCTGTTACTTTCATAGATTCATAGATTCATAGAATTTTACGGCACAAAAGGAGGCCATTCGGCCCATCTAGTCTGTGCCGGCTCTTTGAAAAGAGCGATTCAATCCCACTGCCCTGCCCGCTCCCCATAGCCTAATAGACCTGTTCTCCCTAAATAAAGATCTAATTCCCTTTTAAAAGTTGTTATCGAATCAGCCTCCACCACCTTTTCAGGCAATGCATTCCAGATTCGAACAACTCGCTGAGGGAAAAAAATTCTCCTCAGCTCCCCTCTACTTCGTCTTGAAACTATTTTAAATCTGTGACCACGAGTCACAGATTCGCCCACGAGTGGAAATAGTTTTTCTCTATTTGCCCTGTCGAAACCCCTCATGATCTTATAAACCTCTATTAGGTCTCCCCTCAATCTTCTCTGTTCCAGAGAGAATAACCCTAGCCTATCTAGCCTCTCCTCATAGCTTGTTCATCAATGTTTCTGCCAGCACCCTTCAATTTCACTCTTTTCTTCACTGTTTGAGCACTATCAGAAGTTCTTCCTAACATGAAAGCACATTGCACGTGCAAGCATTTAAGATCATCTGAATCTGAACACCGTTGCACCCTAAAAGCTCACTCTGTGCATTTAATGAAACAATTCCAAGCAAACTTATGAGAAGCCGTTTTTATTTGGCTGATAACAGAGTGGATCACAATTTGTCTCCAATTTGATACAACATAGAAATAATCAGAATAATAATCCTTCAATTTGATATCGCGCCTTATCACCTCGTTGAGATGTCTTGAAGCGCTTCATTCACTACGGGGTGGATTGTCTGTATTCTGTCGGCAAAATGGCCCTTTGTGGAATCCTGTAGCTCAGGGGTTAGAGCACTCGCCTTGCAAACATGAGACTTGTGTTTCGAATCCAGGCAGGTCAGGGCGAAACCTTGGGCAAGTTTCCTTGCTCCACACACCTAATAATAATCCCTCCAAAAAAAATAAAAAATTGGTCATTTCAATCAACGACAGTGAGACACTGCTGTATGCAATTGGCTGCCACGTTTCACCCACAAATATAGTCAATTCACTTTACGGTATATTCTGTGAAGCGCTTTGAGACACCTAGAAGACGTGAAAAGCGCTACATCAAATGCAAGGATTATTATTATTATAGTGAGAAGCAAATCTCAACATTATGTCACATAAATCACACCCAAAAATCAAAACGTGAGTGAGTTTGAGAAGGCTTGGGATTGGCTTTGCGTATGCAAAATGCAGAATGTTTTTCTTTGGGGGTAGATACATGCAGAAAACCATCATTATGCTTAAGGATCTGCAAATCAAACAGAGTTCCATTCATCCCAGCTACACATGGAAATCCCAGAGATATTTATTGGAATGCGCTCTCTCTCTCTCTCCCTGGAGGGACGCATCCTGTTTACCTAATTCCGGAGAGTATTAGCTGCAGGTTGGTGAGAGACAAGGCTTTGGGGGACCCTGAAGTGTGCGTTGGGGAACCTGTTAGTCTAACTTGCGAAACCTTGCCATTGATGTCTACCTGGCAAGCGTTCCCGAGGAGACACTGCTTAGCTCCACTCAAGATTATGCCATGGATGCTTTATAATGCAAACTAAAGCACTGTGGAGTCCTGTAGCTCAGTGGTTAGAGCACTTACAAGCGTGAGACCTGTGTTTCGAATACAGGCAGGTCAAAGCGAAACCTTGGTTAACTTTCCTAACCCCACACACGCGCTTAATAATAATTACTCCCAAAAATATCTATAACAAATTGATCATTTCAATCCACGACTGTTTGTGGGGACGCTATTGTGCACAATTGGCTGCTGTGTTTCGCCCACAAATATAGAGTCAATTCACTTTTCAGTACATTCTGTAAAGCACTTTGGGACGTCTAGAAGAGGTGAAAAGCACTATATCAAATGCAAGGATTATTATTATAACTAAGGTCTGTAAGGGTGAAATAAATAGCTTACATTGGCGTACCCTAAAGATTAAATTGTAGTCTTGAACTTATTTTAATGATAACTGAGCGGTAGAGTTTTCTACCTATGTATTCCGCCTAAACACAGCAATTTCCCTGCAAAATACAGAACTGAGCACCTGCCATTTCCCCCCCTCCCTTAAAGAGTACATTCTGCTTCAGATGATGATAGCCATTGTTCATGAACATTGACAGTGAGAGTTGGCAGGCTGTTTCACCACAGGAAACACACAGAAACACTGACTGACACACACACACACAGTATTACTACTGTCTGGTTAGCAATCCGGAGCGAGAACCGAGCGAAGCTTATGCTCCCCACCCCCACCTCACCCCCAACCCCTCTCCACCCATCCTTCTCTTACACAACGACATTGAGGCCAGGAGTTATGATTAGCTAACTCAGCACAGAGAATGAGATATGAACCTGATACATTATGGACTGTGCGTCCAGTACAAACACATTAGGAAGAGATTAATAAATTGTATGCAAGAAATCAGAAGAAAGTTGGATGACCACAAAAAATGAGTAAAACTTTTGAGTCAACAGATTTGGGGACGCCACTGTGTGCAATTGGCTGCCATGTTTTGCCCACAAATATACAGTCAATTCATTTTACAGTATAGTCTGTGAAGTGCTTTGAGACGTTGATAAGATGTGAAAGGCACTATATCAAATGCAAGAACTATTATTATTTTTAGATGTTTGAAAGGAAGAGAAAGCAACATTCTTGGGAAATAATGATATTAAATGGCCCTTCTCTAATTCCAATGTTGCTATCTAAATTGATTTCACTTACATCCTTGGATTGATTCTCTTTTAAAAAAAAGTAAAACACAACAGTAATAATTGATTCAGCGCCTTACCACCTGTCCGAGATGCCTCAGAGCACTTCACAGAATATAGTGAATGTAAAGTGAATCGACTGGAATATTTTGTGGGCGACACGTCTTCACTTTTAGTTGCTGTCGTCGTCGTCGTTGTTGAAGTCATCACACTGAGCAGTGCGGAATTATAGTAACAACAAAAACAAAATTACATTTATAGAGTGCCTTTCACGTCGGGAGGATGTCTCAAGGCACTGAACAGTCAGGTCGGGACCCAAGCAGGGGGGGGAAGGGTCGGGGTAGGGGTAGGGAGAAGGAGAGTAGGAAAGGGGGGAGTTAGGAGGGCAGCAGAAGGCACGGTCGAAGAGCAAGGTCTTGAGACCGGTCTTGAAGGAAAGGGAGAAAGTGAGATGAAGGGATTGTGGAATGGAGTTCCAGAGCATGGGGGCAGAGAGGCTGAAAGCCCGGCCACCGATGATCGAGCGGGGGACATGGAGCAGGCCAGAGCCCACTGAACGGAGGGGACTGCCAGGCTGATAGGGAAACAGCTTGGCAGGTAAGAGTTTTATTCTTAGTTGATACGTCCTTTTTAACTCTCCCTTCGATATCATTGTAAAACGTCTGTCGTAAACCTGCTGCTAGAAAATTTGTTTCGGCTCCGGCAGTGCCTACCAACAGCTATTGCCATGTACTGACCCAAGATGAGCCAAGCCATAAGAGAATGTTACAGGTTCCAAAGTCCTTTCAGCGCCTCTCGGCTTTTCAGCGACATGAAAGGCCCTATACAAATGTCATTGGTATTGTATTGAGGTCCTCAATTTAATTTGCAGCCAGGCATCGGGGACAACGACGACAACTTGGGAGTGGAGTCCGCAGGTCAGTGGTTAGAGCACTTGCCTTGCAAGCATGAGAGACCTGGGTTTGATTCCCAGGCAGGTTAGGGCGAAACCTTGGGCAAGTTTCCTTACTTGCTCCACACGCCTGATAATAATCCCTCCAAAAATAAAACACAATAAATTGGTCATTTTCAATCCACGACTGGCTGGCCACATTCGTATGGGAACAGATGGCAGTCAGGATGTGAAACGTTACCTCAAGAAAGTGACCGACAGCAGAGAATGAAAATCGGGAGAGGAAGGAAACGCAACAGCGCAACAAAAAAAAAGTTTCATTTCATCTGTGTGAGATGACCACCAAATGAAAGCAGTGATCTTTCACACAGTAATAATATGTTCAACATCAATCCAAATGTAAGATTAACAACCACTGAAACTTGAACGTAAAAATTCTGGCCCTTATCATAAAGATAATAATAATAATCCTTGCATTTGATATAGTGCTTTTCATCTTCTAGACGTCTCAAAGCGCTTCACAGACTACACTGTATATTTGTGGGCAAAATGCAGCAGCCAACCATGCAAAGCAGTGCCCCCACAAACAGTGGTGGATTGAGATGACCAATTTTATTATTGTGTATATAATGATAAACCAAGGATCTCTAATTCTCCCCAACAATACAATGCAAACAGCACGCCTCATGCAGATTCACTGGCAAATCTTTCCGAAATACTGCCGAGAAGTGTAACAGTTTAAAACAAGGGAACTTATACTAAAGCATTCACCGAAGCTGCTGCAAAGCAAATAACAAAAGTCTCTCCTGGCTTTAAGTCAGCAAAGCCCACAGCCATCAAAATGTCAGTAAAATAACATATGCAACACAAGCCTCGTGTGCCATGCCAACCCAGATCACGAACCGTAATACATTCAGCCTCCACAAGGGTTAAGTCTGGCTTGATAAACGTTGAAAAACACACAAACAATAATTTTTTAAAAAGAGGGGCGGGGGGGGGGGGGGAAACAAAGAGAACCATTTCGAAACTTAACTGAATCCACGCTACCAAGAGTCCTGTAGCTCAGTGGTTAGAGCACTCGCCTTACAAACCTGAGACCTGTGTTTCGAATCCAGGCAGGTCAGGGCGAAACCTTGGGCAAGTTTCTTTACTCCACACAAACACGCCTAATAATAATCCCTCCAAAAGAAAACACAATAATAAAAAAAATTGGTAATTTCAATCCATGACTGTTTGTGGGACACGGCTGTGTGCAATTAGCTGCTGCGTTTTGCCCACAGATATATGCAGTCAATTCACTTTACAGTATATTCTGTGAAACGCTTTGAGACGTCTGAAAGATATGAAAAAGCGCTGTATCAAATGCAAGGGTTATTATTATTATTAGCCCCTGGTTTCTTTTCAAAAAGCGATTGCTACAAAAGAAAATAAGGAAGGTACACACACAAACACAGCAATGGGAAAATACTAGAAAAAGCTGGGGCTGGAGATTGAACACAATTGAACACAAACGGCACAGAGTCATTTCTATCAGAATTCTCCTTCCCCCCCTTCCCCTTGTAAGTAAATATTTTGATGCACAGTATGCATTGCTATTTTTTGAATGAATCATTTCATTTAAGAGGTCAGAGCATATACAAAGTGCAATATAATACCATGTGCCTTACTAATGACAAAAAGTTCAACCTTAATGGCGCTCTGAGACATCGTTCGGCGTGGCGGGGGCTATACGAATCCAAGTTGTTGTTATTGCCTTGCAAGGATAGATATTAATCTTTTTTCCACCCCTTTACCCCCACCTCACAAATGCTGCCAAAACAAGACTTTTGCTTTGAAACCACACAAGTTAACACGTCAATTTTTTTTAAAGCTTAAAAAAATTGATTTTCTACATACAGCACTGCATGATGAAAAGTAACTCCAGGTCCCAGAGCAAACGTGTTGAAAGTACTTGCGTGGTCTAAAGCGCATTCATTTTCTACAGGCCCTCCTTACAGCTGATGGATTGCCACTGAACCGATGAAAATGCGCAAATTACCGCAACATCAGGAAAGGATTTAATTTAAAAAAGTATGTACACAAATGAAGTAATGATGAAGTATTTTAGCAGCTTAGTGAAGCAACAATGTACAGTACTTTAGAATACTCTCTACATCAAACACATCAACACGTTCAGACTGCGTTCTACCTCTTAACACATCAATCCAAGTCAAAAAAGGCCAAGTTAACCAAAGCAATGCATGCATATAAAGGATTCCATGATTGCGAGATATGCTTGCCCGTCTACCATTAAAGGATCTGTTTAAAAAGAAAGCACATTCGCCAAATGTAGTACTGTATTTAACAAAATTCTTTCTGAGTTCAACAGCCCTGGTACAAACAGTTTTTCAACTGACATATACGGCGCACAGAACTCCTCCAAACGAAAGTACTCCACATCTAATTTCAAACAGTTTAAGGGTTAATCTGCTCTTTTTTTTAACTTTTGTAGATCTCTTGTGAACGTGTGCATATTATTATTGCTATTGGCACAAGATTCTGCTGACAGATTTTGCCAAGTCCCGAATACTCTCTCTCTCTCTCTCTCTCTCGAAAGTAAGTAAACACTAAAACGCAATCATTTTTCTTTCCAAACCACATAAGTAAGGAGGGGAGGGGGGGGGGTTTGTGTATGTGTTTATCAAAACATACGCTACATCCACAACCAGCTTTTAACCTCATTTTCTATTTCCCCCCTTTCTTCAACTCACAGGGAGTATAACAGAGACATATGCACACACACCAGAGATCTTTAGACTCTAACAAAACTGGTTTGTTATTGTGACTCACAAACAGATTCAAAACATTCCCACAATTCACAATTCCTGAAGCTCTCGCTTTCTTTCCCCCCCTTCAAGATTTTTTTCCCCAAAAAAATAAGCTTTCGTTCTTTCCTCTGGAAATAATCAAGCTGTATTTTTATATAACAGAGAGGGAGAAAAAATACCAAAGCAAAAGAGAACGAGAAAGCAAGTGGCCACACACATTAAAACTCAGAAGCCAACTACTCTCTCAAGACACTCACTGCTAATTGCAAATCATTTGTATTCATTTTGTTAACGTTTTTTTGGGGGGAATGGGTTAAAAAGAAATCTTAACTTGCAAATAATAAGAACAAAATAATCTTTAACCCCAAAAGAAAGATGAGTTAGCCTATTTTTTTTAAAAAACTTGTTTTTAAATTTATACAATTAAAAAAATTATGGGAGTATTTAATATTCAGATTTTACCTTTAACAAGTCCGAAAAAACAGAAAAAAAAGTGTTAACTGTTCACTCAACTCTCTGTCTATTAGTCGTATTATTTCAGTGCAATTATGTAAATGATTACCTCTTTAAATAGGATACAAAATAAAAGAATTGGAACAATTAAAAAGTAGAGAGACAAGCAAGGCCTACTCGCAAGTAAACACACCCTGGTCTCAATGCTGAGATTGTCTTTAAAATCTATGAAAGTCTGTTTCGGATCTCATTCACTAAAACTTTCTTTTTTTTAAAAAAAAGGAATAACTGAGACAAAAGGGATGAACAAAACTGCACTTTTGTGACTTACAGCTCCTTCCTCACATCTCTTTCTGTTTACTTATACTATTAGTGGATAGTATGTGGTTCATTTTACTTAAATGTCTCTTAGATAAGAACATTTTTAAAATGGCAAAATAGAGGAAGAGTTGGGAGCATTCTGACCATATGTTTAAAACACACAACCCCTCATCTGTCTCTCACTCTCTCTCTCTCTTTCTTAAGATTAATTAGTTCAAAAGTTTATTTGAAACCTTAACTCCAAAATGACACAGAGAACAGAAATCATAGCAAAACTCAAGCGGAAAGTTGAGAGACACAACACTCTCTCTGTGTCTCTTTACCCTCTCTTAAAAGTTTATTTAAAACCTCATTTCCTTTTTCTTGCAAAAAAAGGGTCAGGCGGGAGAAGTTTAGCAAAAATGTCAAAAAAAATACAAAACATAACAATAGTCAATTTTTTAAAAAAAGAAGGTTCTGGCCTTTACATATAAAATAACCATCTCATTTTCTCTCTCTCTTGATAAATATGTTAAAATTTATGTTCAACTGTATTTCCTTAGGGAAACTAAAGCACAAAGAATAGTTAAAGAGTAAATTGAGTTGAAAGAGGCTCCAGTCTTAGACATAAACATCCTCCCTTTCCCCTCCCTCCCTCCTCCTCCTCATTTTTCTCAAGATTAATTTATGAAAGTTTATTTCTAAGCCTTGTTAAAAAAAATTAAGATATATTAAAACGTGTTTTAATGTGTGTGTGCGTGCATATGTGTGTGTGTAAAAAAAGAACAGAAAGTGAGAAGAAGTTTGGGGTAAAAAAAGACAGAAAATAAACAGATAATAGCAAAAAATTAGTAGAGTTGAGAGAGGGAGAGGAATGCCTTACACATAAACAACTACCCCTCTTCCCCTTCATTTTATCTGTCACACTCTCTTGCTGTCTCTCACTTAATCAAGATTAATATAAAAAATATATTGTCAGCCTATTACCTCTTTAAAAAAAAGGGAGTTTAGGTAAAACAAGGTAGAAAATATTGGCCCAAAAAACAAGTAAGAGTTGAAACAAGCCTTGAAACACAAACCCCCCTCTCCCTTCCCTCTCCTTCTCATTTCTCTCAAGATAAATTGCTGATAAAGTCTGATTTTTAAGAAAAACAAAAACCTTAAGTTTCCTTCATCAAAACGATCCAAAAAAGGGTAACAGAAAATAAACGTTGAGGGTTAAAAAAAAACAGGGAAAAAATCGAAGCAAAAATGTCTAAAAAGAAAACTGAGGATAGAGAGAGGGGGGAAGAGGGACAGAGAGAGGGGCGAAAGAGAAGAAAGGGGGAAAGGGGAGAGGAGGAAAGGGGGGAAGGAGAGAGAGAGGAGGAAAGGGGGGAAGGAGAGAGAGAGGAGGAAAGGGGGAAGGAGAGAGAGAGAGGAGGAAAGGGGGGAAGGAGAGAGAGAGGAGGAAAGGGGGAAGGAGAGAGAGAGAGGAGGAAAGGGGGGAAGGAGAGAGAGAGGAGGAAAGGGGGGGAAGGAGAGAGAGAGAGAAGTGAATGGGAGAGGAGAAAGGGGGGAAGCAGAGAGAGAGGGAAAGGAGAGAGAGGGAAAGGAGAGAGAGAGGGAAAGGAGAGAGAGGGGAGGAAAGGGGGGAGGAGAGAGAGAGAGAGGGGGGGGGGGGGGGGGGAGAGAGAGAGAGAGAGGGGGGGGGGGGAGAGAGAGGGAGAGAGTGAAGGGAAAGGGAGGAATGCGAGAGAGAAGGGAGGAAGGGGAGAGAGAGGAGGAAACGGGAAGGAGAGAGAGGGGAGGAAAGGGGGGAAGGTGAGAGAGAGAGAGAGAGAGGAGGAAAGGGGAGAGAAGGAATGTGTGTGTGTATATGTATGGCCTCCACTTTGCCCAAACACACAAACAAGGAGACACTTCCAATTCCTTCCCTCAGCAAAAAAAACACAACAACATCTTCAAATAAAACAAAACATTAATGATTATCTCAGGGGGTATATTATATATATATATACACACACATCTCAAAAAACCTGCACCTAAATCAAATAAAAATCACACATGGATTGATTGATTAATTGAGACACAAGAGAGATTAACATGTAAAATAGAAATAAACATTAAAAAATAATCATTTTTAATATAAATGATCTTTTTTTTGCTTACCTTTTTCCTGGGACGGTGAAATAATCTCATCTTCTTTGCTGACCTGCGTTATAATGGACGTGCTGTCCATCGAACAAGAAGACTGCTTGTGCTTGTATTTATATAGAGATATATCAAATATAATCTATATTATATAGATGGATAGGGTTTAGAGAGGAGAGAGGGGAGGGGGGGGGGGGAGGGGGGAGAGAGAGAGGGAGAGGAGGAGGGGTGGGTGGGGGGGGATGTTATGTTGCCTCCTTGCCCTCCCCCCTTGTGCTGTAAATGCCTCTCTCTCTCTCTCTCTCGGCTCTGTAACTGCCTTCCCTTCTTTCCCTTTGCCTTCCTTCCCTTGCCAGCCAGCCCTCCCTCCTTCCCTCCCCTCTCCCTCCCTCCCACTGACTGACTGACTGAGGCTCCAACCACACACACACACACCAGCCCCCAGGAGAGAGAGACAGAAACAGAGAGAGATCCCCTCCAACACTCTCTCTCTCTCTCTCACTCACGCTCTACCTCCCTCCTCCCTCCCTCCTCCTCTCTCTCTCACTCCCTCCCTCCCTCCTTCTCTCTCACTCACTTCCTCCCTCTCTCTCTCTCTCACTCCTTCCCTTCTTTCCCTCCCTCCCTCTGACTGACTGAGGCGCTAACCATACACACACACCAGCCTCCAGGAGAGAGAGAACCCCTCCAACACACTACCTCACTCCCGCCTTCTCTCTCTCACTCCCTCCCTCCCTCTCTCTCTCTCTCGCTACTCTCCTTCCCTCCGTCCCTCCCTCCACTGACTGACTGACTGAGGCTCTAACCACACACACCAGCCCCCAGGAGAGACAGCAATAGATAGAGATCCCCTCCCCCCCCCCCCCTCCACCCAACACACTCTCAGTCCCTCTCTCTCTCACTCCCTCCTCCCTCTCTCTCTCACTCCTTCCCTTCTTTCCCTCCCTCTGACTGACTGACTCTCACACACACACACACGCCAGCCTCCAGGAGAGATAGAGAGATTCTCCCTCCAACAAACCAAATACACTCCCTCCTTCCCTTCTCTGTCTTTCCCTCCCTCCCTCCCTCCCTCCCTCCCAGACTGACTTGAGGCACTAAACTAACCACAACCAGTCACCGAGACACACGGAGAGAAAGAGGGAGATCCCTTTTCTCTCCTCTACCAAACACACTCCCTCCCTCTCTCACTCCTTCCCCCTCTCTCACTCACTCACTCACTTTCACTCTCCCTCCCACCTACTGATTGACTGACTGGGGCACTGACAACACCAGCCCCCCCCACCCCCCGTCGGGAGAGAGAAAAAGAGATCCTTTCCTTCTCTATCAAACACACTCCTCTCCTCCCACTGATTGACTTGAGGCACCAACCACCAGCTACAGAGAGAGATCCCTGTTCTTCCTCTACCAAACCAAACACATTCACTCACTCCCTCCCTCCCTCCTCCACCCACCTACTGACTGAGGCACTAACCACAACAAGTCCAGGAGAGAGGGAGACCTGCCTCCCTCCAACACACTCCTCACTCCCACCCTCCCTCCAACTGAGGCACTACCCACAACAAGTCCAGGAGAGAGGGAGACCTGCCCTCCCTCCAACCGAACACACACTCCTCACTCCCACCCTCCCTCCAACTGAGGCACTACCCACAACAAACTGGACACACAGAGAGAGCTTCCTTTCCTCTACCACATTCATTCAATCACTCCTTCCTGCCACCCCTCCCTCCAACTGAGGAACTACCCACAACAAACTAGAGACAGAGAGAGAACTTCCTCCTCTATCACATTCACTCTCCCTCCTCCTTCCTTCCCCCTAACTGAGGCACTACCCACAACAAACTAGAGACAGAGGGAGAACTTCCTCCTCTATCACACTCACTCCCTCCTCCTTCCTTCCCCCCCAACTCAGGCACTACCCACAACAAACTGGAGACAGAGGGAGTGAGAGAGAGAGAGCTTCTCTACCACTCTCACTCCCTCCTCCTTCCCTCCCTCCAACTGAGGCACTACCCACAACAAACTGGAGACAGAGGGAGTGAGAGAGAGAGAGCTTCTCTACCACTCTCACTCCCTCCCTCCAACTGAGACACTACCCATAACACAGAGCTTCCTTTCCTCTACCACACTCACTCACTCCTCCTCCCTTCACTAACATCAACTGAGGCACTCAGCCCAGGGGAAGGAAGACACCCACAGAGAGACCCATTTTCCTTTCTCCAACCAAACACACTCCCTCCCATCCATCCTCCTTCTCTCCCACTGAGGCACAAACCACAACAAGCTCTCTCTCTCTCTCTCTCGAGAGAGAGAGAGAGAAACAAACACAGAGAGACAAACTGAGGGTTAGAGAGGCAAACAAAGAGACAGACAAGAGAAAAAAGGATAAACAGATAGACACACAGAAAGAGGGAGGGAGACACACACAGAAAGAATGACACACAGAATGAAACACAGGATCACACACACAGCGACAGATGCACAGAGACACACGTAGAAAGTCATACACAGAGAGACACGCAGAAAGAGACAGATACACACAGAGAGAAATAGACAGATACACTCACAGAGATACACAGAGAAAGTGACAAACAGACACACAGAAAGAGACAAATAGAGTAAGAGAGAAACAGAACCCCCATCCACTGCCTCTCACCCCCCCCCCCCACCCCACCCCCCCCCCCCACCCCACCCCCCAACAATAACACACCCACTTCTTTATTATAGATTTATACAGGAATGTATAGAGTCGGTTTGTGCATTTAGTCAATTTGTATATGTGTGTATAATAGAGAGAATAATTAATGGTGGGGAGAGAGGGAGGGTGGTAAAAAGGAGGGGAAGGTAAGGAGGGAGGGAGGTGGTAAGAGGGAGAGGGGAGGTGGAGGTAAAGGGGGAGGGAGGTGGTGGTAAGAGGGAGAGGGGAGGTGGAGGTAAAGGGGGAGGGAGGGGGTGGTAAAAAGGAAAGCGGAGGGGGGGTAAAGGGGGAGGAGAGGGAGGTAAAGGGGAGAGGGTGCTAATATGGAGAGGAAAGGGGGGAGGAGGGGGGAGGTAGAGGAGGGAGGGAGGGGGAAGTAGAGGGAAGTAAAGGGGGAGGGTGGCAATAGGGAGAGGGGAGGAGGGAGGGAGGGAGGGGGAGGTAGAGGGAAGTAAAGGGGGAGGGTAGCAATAGGGAGAGGGAAGGGGGAGGTAAAGGGGGGAGGAGGGGGAAGTAGAGGAGGGAGGAGGTAAAGGGGAGAGGGTGGTAATAGGGGAGGTAGAGGAGGGGGGGGGGAGGGGGCGGTAAAGGGAAGAGGGAGAGGGTGGTAATAGGGCGAGGGAAGGGGAGGTAAAGGGGGGAGGAGGGGGAGGTAGAGGAGGGAGGGAGGGGGGGGGGGAGGTAAAGGGAAGAGGGTGGTAATAGGGGGAGGGCGAGGGAGGTAGAGGAGGGAGGGAGTGGGGGGAGGTAAAGGAAGAGGGTGGTAATAGGGAGAGGGAAGGGGGAGGTAAAAGGCGAGGGGGGTAAAAGACGAGAAGAGGGGGGGAGAGGAGAGGTAGGGGGGAGGGGAGGGGGGAAGATTGAAGTGGTAAGGGGGTGGAGGGGTGAGGGGCAGGATGGAGGGAGGGGGTAGGTAAGGGGGGGAGATGGGAAAGAGAGGAGATGGAGGGTTAACTGTCAGCCTCCCATTTAAAAATTTAAATTCCAACGGTTTTTCCCTCCCGCTCTCTCGCTCTCATTTGTCAA